>KN471904.1:142217-156365 GCA_000787095.1 Periophthalmodon schlosseri
ATAATAATAATAATAATAATAATAATAATAATAATAATAATAATAATAGGTAGTCTATTTGTATTAGTTTAATAAATGTGATATTCTCCTGATTTTAAGGAAATGTATATTTGTTTAAATGCTACACTGCTGACCTACTACAAACAGGGCAGATATATGGTAACCTGGAAGGCTAACGTTACACTGGGCACCACTGCAGAAGTAACACAAGCTGCAGAGTTAGTGCAGGTGTTAACCACATTCAGCACGTGCTTATCACATTCATTGGCCCAATAGCCAAATGCAAAAAAAAGAGCCAACAGTAATTATGAGTGTACAGCAGTCTTGATGTGTAGTCAAATGACACCTTTGAAAGCTTAACTGGGCATGGCTATCAGATGTGGAAACTACATTAGCCCACTTGTGAATAGTCCTCTGTTCTTCCCAGGGGAACTGACTTCTTAGGTCTTCTCTGGAGACAATCTCTGTCCGTCAGTTATGCTGCTGCTAGTGTTCACATGGAAGTGGCTTGAGGAAAGAAGTGGGAAACACAACCACAACTGCAACTCAGAGCCACAAAGGCCTAGTGTGTGGAGTGCCAGAGAGTGTGGAGGCTCCTTCTGTGGAGATGCATTGGCACACAGCCCAACTCTATTCTTCTACATCAGACATGTAGACTATGCAGCGAGCCCATCTTTAATGTTTCTTCTAATATCGTGCAGCTCTAGTGTGGGCGGTAGTGGTTTAATTTGTGTAATTGTCTGGAAATAACCTCGAAAAGTAGGCTGTGTGTAACTGCGGCTCTCAAACCCTTTTCCCCTCATTGATTCAGTTCACTTCCTCATCTTCATTGAGTGTTTGTGCTTACATAATCAACTACTACACCCCTCCCCCCTCTCCCTCTCTCACACTTTCTCCCTCTCTCTCTCTGTCTCTCTGTGGTGAGCCTGCTGAATAATCTAGTCCCTCGGGAGGATTTGTCTAGAGGATGAGAAGGATGTGTGCAAAAGGGTGAAGCAACTAGGACAAGAGGACAGGCAGAGCACACCAGTAGAACAACAGTAGTTTGTCATTGGCTTGAGCTCCGTGACAACAGAACAGAAAGCATATATGGTGATTATTGTGGGAGAAATACACTGGTTATGATTGTGCCAATCTCCTCCAACAGCTGTATGGACCTCAGGGACCAATAACAGAGAGAGAAGCCCGGCACAGTGCACTACAGCTGAAGTGACTGGGACTGATGAGAAGAGGAACTGGAGACAGGCCAAAAATATAATTGAAAATGTACGCTGCACGCCTTTACATCTCTTTATATGGCTGACTGGCACGCAAGCTAAGAGACAGAGCTGTACTGCACAGAGATGAGACTCCTATCAAGAACCGTATGCCTTATAAAACATATTGGAGCAGCACAAAACACCACAAATATTTCATTCAGTGTACTTTGGTTTTGAAAGAAACTAAATATAGCTTATGATCTTCAGCTAAATGATTAGGAATGGGCGATATACTGATGGAAATATCAATGAGGTTTTAATATCAGTCAATGTCTGCAAAAATTTCCTGATATATCGGGTCAATATTTATTACACCATTTTTAGTGATTCCAAATAGAAAAGCAATAAAGCATGAGAAGTGACTGAATATTTACATCATCATAAAAAGTTCAAAATGTATCAGAGACAATAAGATAATACATGTCATTGATTGTAAAATATCGATATGAAGACAAATATCAATATATCTGTATTGTCTGTATCTGTATCGGACAGATTGAGTCAGATTCAATAAAAAACAAGTAACTTATCTGAGTTGCACTTTTAAGAATTCCTTAAATACCTGTTACAAGCAGAGGATCAGAGTTGTGTGAAGGAGCCAGTCCACAGGCAGTTCTAAGTCTCCATGTAACTTTCCATCTTTTCTAATGCACGGGTCTGTTAATCTGCTGTAAACATGGTTCAACAAAAATATTTCATACGCATGTCAGACAGTCTGTGCACCTTCAGTATCTATGGAAAAAGTACTGGAGGTGTGCTGCTCCTTCTGCGCCACAACTGGTAAATTAAAAATAATGAAGGCAAGACAAGGGACTTGTGACCGGATAAATTTGTCAGAGGATCATGGAGGGTATTGGAGTCCATGGCCTATAAGAGGTTTAGGCTAGAAAAGGAGAACTACTAGTCTGTTACTGAAACAGGGACAGTAAAAGGGAAACCTTAGAGTAGGACCAGATTCAACTCGCCAGTTACTCACTCCCTCTGTATTCACAGTTATTGCGTGAAATGCTGTGATTTTGTGGTAGTGAGAGTGCAGTTTGGGTCATATATTCAGTCAGATGATTGAGAGATGTGAATCTTTAGAACGCTTTTGCCAGCACCATACAGTGCACCCCATTAAAATTGACTAATCGCTCGGCAGGGCCTGGCTTTGGTTGACCGAGTATTTATTTTCAACTACAGCTACTACAGCTACTACATCTTTGACACAGATTTTGCAGTAGAGGCATTTGACAAACTAGACAAATAGTCAAACTGTCTAAACATAGTTTTTCTTTTGAAACCTATTTTACTGCAAACCCTTGAAAAGATGCTACAAGTATTTTACATTTTCCCGAGCAGAGCAGAGGAGATAAATGACAGATTTAGTAAAATTATCATTTGTGTCGCACATAAAATGTTCCCACTCAAGTGAAAAAACCCTGTTTACTAGTCCCTGTGTGTCTTGTTTTGCTTTGCAGCTTGGTCTCTCTTTTCTGGAGTAGCCCTGGTGATTTCAGACAGATGGGAGAAGGCGGAGTGCTTGGGAGTTTGCCTGGAGAAACGAGGAAGAGGACGGGGCCAATAACTACAGCACAGTGGCTCACCACTGATTACACTGTTGTGGCTGCCTGACCTTCAATTACTTTGAATTTACCCCATTGTTCCTTTCCTTCCTTTTTCACTCAACAAGGTGTGAATGTCTTTTGCTTGTTAAACAGACTTTGCATTTTGAAAACTTTGTGTGACAAACTTTAAAGTCAAAGTACCAACAGACACTGCCTTAATTGAAGAAAATGTAATAAATCAAGAGCATGTGGGCAGCAGTCAGAAACCCATGACCGACAATTCCCACACAGTGCATTTGAGTCAATGTATGTCTGACACTAAAGCCATCTGAAATCACACTTGTGTTAGTTAAGCGTTTAAGCAGCGAGCCTTCCAAATCAGTGTCAGTAAAACCAAATCCATATCTGCCTTCAGCCTCAGAAAATAGTTTCTTCTGAGAATCATACAAAATGCATGTCATACAAATAAAATATTCATAAGTACTTATCAAGACCTATCCTCAAAAAAGAAAGGCTGTATAAATAATAAACCACTTGAGAAGGTACACGACCTGAGTCTGCAAGAGAAAGTATAACGCACACAATATGTTGCTTCAGCATCTTCCTATATTGAAAACAGCTCCTTTGGCCCACAAAGCTTTTAAATGCAACACCACATAGAGAAGGCTCACAGGCACCAATTACATAAGAACTGCACTGGGATTATGTCAGAGTAATAAAGCTGCTGAGAAGGGCCACACTTAAAGCTTTCATATAAACATAGCCACAAGACAACGTAACGCTACAAGATTAGACACAATTTTTAATAGTCAGTCATAATTAGTAAATCGCAAAGGCTGCAAGAAATGCAATGTTCCCTAAAAAAGCAGATACCATATTCATGGAGTCTTGTGTATACAGTTGGCTAACCCTGTATTTTAGACCACTTAAATTTATTTGCATGTCCATGTCCATAGAGGCTCTTATAGCACATACCTCTCAATCCCAGGCTGAAACTCCGACAGCAGTGAGGGTCGGCGGCGATGAGGTTGCCCCAGGTGGGAGCTGTAATCCCGAGCATGATGACCATGATAGTCCACCAGCCCCACTTCCTGAAAAGCAAACAACAAAATGTGTCAAATATACTGGCATCACATTTTTCAGGAATTGAAGAAATGCCTGCCTTATTTGTGCAGTACATGGTAATTTTTTAGTAATAAGCACAGCAGCCAACACCAAGACATGTGGTGACCCGCCAATTGAGCCTCAAATGTGAGCAGAAGGATTTTGTGCAACTTTGGGGAATTTTATTTTCACCACGAGAACATAACAGAGAAAGACTTGAGGTCAGGCGGTGATTCCTGCTTCAAGTCCAGACAGCACTGCTTCTGCTCGGACTCAACATAATCTGGATAATTAGTAGATGTGACTGGAAACAATGGAAAAGCACCATTATGGGCCTGCACTGACAACATGAACTTTCTACTTGAACATCTAATGAGGGGGAGCTACTGTGTGCACAACACAGTGACCTAGGAATATTTTTGCAGGGGCCCAGCAGGAGGCTGTGGGGTCAGGGGTCAGGAATAATGCTATGTTTACAAAATACCACAGAAGACAGTGCCAGACTCTAGCAACAGATTTATTAACACTTTATGTGCCAGGTTTGTAAAGGCTAAGGATTTCACAAATTGTGCATACTTTGTAATAGTAGTCTAGTAAACACTTAATAAAAACACTATGTTGTAATTAGGAAGGCGTTCATCCTATTAACAATTTCACAATATCCTAAAACATGCATGCACTAATAATGCTACAATACACTGAAAAACCCTGGGGTATTCCAATGTGACATAACTGGTATGAAAAGAACTACTTTCTGCCCTATCACGCTGTCAAAATGTATTTTATAACGTACAGTTGTAAACTAGATAATAATTTGAGCAGGTATCGATCATAGAAATGATCTTGATCATTCTCAACAAGCATATAATTCTGTTATGAAAAGTCAAAATCTTGTATAGAATTACATATACTGGAGATTATAAGAGTTATATTGCCAACACCCCCCATCCTGTCAATCAAATTATGTGGCGCTAATCACCTATCATCAAAATGCATGTCTTTACCAAATTCGTTCCGCTGCTCCAATAAAAACTAGTGTAGTCATAAAATTCCAGCCCGTATTTTCTGTCATAATTTGCCTGTCTAATCCAGCCTGTCATTCAAAGTGATCCGGGCAGGGTTTTGCGCTATGCCGTAGTCGGCGCCACTCTGCTCTCAGCAGCGGTAGCAACCATAGACTGTATAATAGGGTTAGGCTAAGTAGACTAAGGGAGTATGACGTCACCCATAGCGTTCAGCTTCAGTCAAATAAAGCTCATCGAGGTTAGCAGTTATAGGGGCGAGTTTGGAGACGAGTTCCATATTTGGAATTCAGACCAAGTATCATAGCAACCAAAGAGCCAATCCGGAGCGAGGCTATTGAAGGTTACGCCCCTTCCCAACTGCACCACTGGTTTAGCACGGAACGGCCCTTAGCAACTGTGTCAATCAAACTTGTTGCTAATGCTAGTGGAAACGGCTTCCGGGAATGAAGGCGCCTGATTTGTCTGTTATTAATGTTCATATTTTGATTTACAGATACAAAAGCAAAATAAAAATACCAGGATCATGCAGAGCGGGTTAATACAAACATTTTAAGGCCAAAATGACGAGGCTCACTGTAGCAGTTACAGAGAGAGGGGTACCAATTTTTCAATGTAAAGTAAATTGGAGCCAGAGTCGATGGAGCTGGAAGTGCGCCCATGATCACTTCCTATTTGGAACGCGCCGGCTATGATAGCAGCAGCTTCTACAGAAAACGCGACAGACAGATGCAGAAACTGTCCCAGCTCTACAGTAAGTTATACTAGAGTTTGTAGCTAATAAAAAATGCATATCAATAATTAGTGGCACTTTGTAAGGAGATAAAATGCAAGCCAAACCTACCAAACCTTTACATAAAGCGGTTAGCATAATTTGTTTCACAGATATATTGAGTTGTACATGGGTTAGGCTCATGGCTGTATAAAGCAGTGAATGGAGGTTCTGTTTGTTCCTGTGTGACTGTTGTGCTGATTTTGTCTGCGCCTGTTTTAACTTAGAAGCACACCATAAATAACTGTAGTCTATTAGGTCATATCAAATAGAATTCATAACAGCAAATGATAAGGCCTGAATATAAAATTTAACGAATTAAAAGGCCGACTTCCTAAAATATGTAGCAACTTAACTGTTAAAAATGATATTAAATAACATGAAGATTTAAAAATAACAATTAAATAATATTACCAATAATTATAAATCTATATAATCTATGAGTATATATTTTTCTTCTGCAGCACATGTGGATGTACACGGCCAAACATGCCTTTCCAAACCAGTAACCCAAGGGGAAACACTGGTGATGGTCAAGAAGCCAGTAGTTCAATGTATAAGATTAGTATATCAATGCACCTGTTCATTTATTAAAAAGTATGGTATCAAAATTGGTAAAGATAAGCTTTTTTTCCTCAGTAGCAAAATTGAGTTTAAAATGAGTATTGTGACAAAACTCAAGTCAAATTTTCAGTCTAGTTCAATTCGAAGAGCATCTTTAATATTTATATAAACACAAAACTTCAATAAGGAGGACATGAACTGAATCTCCCAAATTGCATAAACACATCTGAGTACTCCAGTTGTACAGCGCGGTGCTGCACTCCAATTGTGGTAATATAGCAAAAGGTGTTAGTCGGTGATCTGTGCCTGGACTCACCGTATGTGCCCGTTGGAGTTGAAGCGGTAGAGAGGCAGGGTTGGGCAGGTGCCTGGTGTCCACAGTCCTCCGGCTCGGTGGCACGGACTGGTGAGAGGACATGCTGGCCCAGCCGCTTCCTCTACAGACAGGAAGTGGGAGTGGCTTCGGAGGAGGCGCCGCACATTATCGGCTGTTTCTCTTAGCCAACAAACTGTGGAGAGAGACTGAAGGTTAAGTAGAGCAAGATTAACACATCTATATAGCCTAGTTTAGGGATGAGCCGATTTTCTGAGCTGATACTGATATCTGATATTTTGCCTGCTGCTGTGGCTGATATTTGCCAATACCGAAATTTTGCTTTTAAAATCCATAGCGAGGCCCACAAATTTATCTTAAATTAAAGTAACAATCACAGATAAACTTTTAATAACAGAATGTATTTTACTGCGATATAAAATTATTTGTTACATATTACCCATATAACCCTCTCTTCTATTTAAGTTTTTTAGTCTGTTCAAAAATGGCAGAGAGAATGGGGCAATGCCAAAAAAAAAAAAAAAGATCGAAGAACCAAAGCGAAATATCACCCATCTCTAACGAACCAACTCTGCCAACCTAAAGGATATTTACATGGACAAGGCTGTCAAGAGACGAGATAAATATATGATGAGCACGAGTAGTATATGATTTGCTTTAGGTTCTCCGACAAAGGCCCTAAGAAACTACAGTACAACAACAAACAACTTTCCACTTTCCATAGAAGGTTTCGAAATGAAAACCGACCATTATAGATTGTCTTTACACTGTTACTACAAAAGCCCAGCGTACAAGACTCAAAGAAAACTTGCAATAATGTTTTTCAGTGCAACTGCTAAAACTAAAGCATCATTTCCATTGCTATGGTTAGCTTCTCAAGTGGTGTCTACCCAAGCGTCACCCAAGCATAACAAATATTTTATTAAATAAAATCGAAATTGTACCAGAATTAATCATAAGGCCGATCTCAGCGATTTCCAAAATTACGTTTAGTAATTCAAAGTTTGTGGCGCGGTGAGAGACAAAATTTCTGCTGGTGATAAACCAGTTTATCTGCAGCTTTTTTTAATCACTCATTTCACTTCTCTGCACCTTCATTGTAGTTTCGTTTAGCTGAACATGTCAGCACAACATATAAGCTACCATGGTGGATAAGATCAAGCCAGTGTTTGGTGAGAAATTATCTTGTTCTTCATTCCCTTTTGTCCAATCATCTCATTTTGTTGTGTAGCCATGGCTTCACTAAAGCAATCCAGGAGCCATACCGGGCTAGACCGCTCTGGGAGCTCGTACACCTCAGGGTCTGCTTCAGACCCCTCAAACTGGCCAGTACAGTTCACTTTAGATAGTGGAGGAACTTTCGGACCGTACCGATCCACCCCAATGTGAACCAATGGAAAGAAAGTTTAAATAGATGAGGATTTTCCACAGGCCTTTGGCAAAACACTGTTCTGAGACTGCTCAGGTTGTGTGAGCCATATGTACGGTAAGTTAAACATGTGATAATGCTGCAACAGAAGGGGAATACTATAGCAGGTTAAAAAACATGGGATGGAGATATTAGAAAACAAAACATTATCCAACATATTTATATATTATGTGTGTGTGTGTACAGTATGTGTGTTTTTATATATATATAAAGATTGATATTGTGGGTTGCTGTATCAATATACTATAAGCATTTCACAACACTAAGTTGTGGCAGGACAACAATTTTATTCCTTATTTAGAGAAAGTAATGCAGGTGGCATATTGACTGTTTTGATGATTTCATTAAGTGTATTCCTTAAACAGAAGGTGCATGCAGTAGTTTAACAAAGAAATTTTCCCCATTAAATATGATATATCACAGAATGTGCAATGTAATGATTATGACATGTATCAAAATATTGTCATATTATCATATAGTGAGCCATGTATTGTATACTGTATTGAATTGGGATGGACCCTGTGATTCCCAACCTTAAATTACATTACGAGTACTAGAATGTCAATATAGTCCATGTATTATCTTACCGAAGAAAGCCTACACTTTCAGTAGCTTAAAATATTGAATCACAAGTAAACATTACTATCATAGTAGTTCAAAATTCCCTTAATACTATTCTGTTTCCACTAACACAAAACACAACTAGTCACTTGATATGACAGTTATGCAATGAGCACTTTACCATAGTATCACAGTGTAAAGTGTAAACATTTACAGAAAAAAACAACCCTGCCCATGGTTATGAATGTCAAGGACCTGCTAAAACCCATCTTTGGCTGCACATTATTAAGCAGGCCATACAATGATGTCATATTGGTGTCCAACCAAAAGAGCAGAGAAACGAAGAATGAGAGATCCTCTTTGATAAGCATCCAGGGACCGGAGAGTGTCCTGGGGGAGGGAGAAAAACAAGTCTGAAGGCAGTCATAAGATCTGCTTAGGACAAAAACCTGAATCAAGATGAGAAGGCCAGCACAATGAGGCAGCTTTGACATGAGCTCTGAGGCGCATGAGGCCTTAAACACATGCGCTGGCACTGCTACAGACACCCACAGGCAACACAGGCAAGTCCATGGCCCACTGCCAACAATCCACGAACTCATTCACCTCTCTCCCCCCTCTGCCTCTCCTTTGCGAGCTTATAGGGACGTCTCCAAAAGCGGGCCTCAGCTTAAAGCACACCGAGCCAATATTTCATTCTCTAGAAGACCCCCACCCCCTCTTCACTCCATTTTAGGCTGGGTTGTGGAAATACTAGCAGAGCGGTGTACACAGAGACTGAGGGCTCAGTGCATGCCAAAGCAGGAGACTTCCAACAACGGCTAAATTCGACTGAAATAAACATTCAATCAAACCTGACGAGGGTGTTCTTAGACAGTTCATGGAGGCGTTGTGGCTCGTCCAATGCAATGGTAAGAACTGAATAAATGGCAAGAAAATACAGAAAATAGTTTGAGCCTTGAGCTAATAAATGAAAACAATCCAACTCGAAATCCAATTATTAATATAACTCATGCCAATTTCAACTTGTAAAAACACATGAAGGGTACAGACATCCAACAAGGCATAGATTCTTTGCCTGGCAAATTCAGAATGATTTTTCTCTGTATTTTTTTACAGATAGATATCAGTCTGGTCCCGACTCCCTCTGTTACGTCTTGAGCCCAATCAAACATGACCATGCAATCAAATTATTTTTTTTCTCAGTGACCCCTGTGAAGCTCATTGGTCATTTATCATTTACAAATAAAAACTTCTCTCGCCTCAGATTAACAGAGTTTAGTGCTTCGCTCATTGATTCCATAAAAATATGCAATGTTTTTCAGTCCCTTATGATTTTTTTTTTTTCTTTCTTTAAACTGACATATTTATTTTAATACGGACAGACCATGCACGTCCTTGACTGGCTAATTCACCTGTCAATCACACCCATGTGAAAAGGGTGACCAGACTCACATCTTCATAAAGTATTGAAGAAGTGTATATTCTGGATATCTTGCGATAATAAAGTAACTCAGATCCAGTGTTGCCAGATCCTCAAACCCATAATGCCATATAGAGAACCCAAAATTATCGTATTTTGGCCCAAATCGTACTGTAGAAAAATGTTGCCAAGTGCTAAAATATGTTTGCAATGTCTTAAGTAAAGAATAACTCAATGAAAATAGAGTTCCACACCCTTTAGAAGGATTATTTATGCATAAGATGAGATTTGACACTTAATACATACAGGCAAACACTACACAGCAGCTCAGACCACAAAGCACCAAGGCACACACACACACAGCCCCATCAGCCTGCCTTTTAACAACCACGAACCACATGTGCGCACTATACGCAGAGCGAGCTCTCAACACACTATTATTTAAACAGCATATCATGCCTAACAGCATTTAACATTACATAAAGGAAGGCCTGGGTACGGTTACATTTTCTTCGATACCAGTACTTTAACTATACCAGCTTATCGATAGTGGTTCCTAAATGGTGCCTGTATTTTTAGTAATGTAAATCAATGGCCACTATTATTAAGAAAATATAGGGTGATTACGTTATAACTAGACCTATGTTAATTCATATTTTAAAACAGTACTAGGCTATATGATGTTCAGTTATAACTCAAAAGAAATGCACATGCAAATGAACCAGAGCGCACAGCTGATCCTCACATGGACTCACACACGCTTAAGTTTCACCTTTGTTTTCTTGTATATGGCACTTAAGATCAGAGGCGGAGCTCATGCTCTTTGTTTATGCTTTTTCTAAGCAGTTATCTCTGCAGAAGAGGGGAATTATGGCGAACTTTACATGGACTAATTTTAACATATCTTTACGCAGACACGCTCCACACTGAATGTATTTACTACACTGCATTTACTTGGGAATTATGCTTTCACCAGGACTGACGAGGAGGATGATTTTGGTGGAGTTTAGTTCATATTATCTGTTTGGCTTCAGCTTTACGTGCCCACTGAAGACTAACTGGATGTGGCTTTATTATTACGCACTTTGACTTTGAGACACTGTAAAGGCCCAGCACTGGAGACTTGATGTGTTTGAGTGTATACATTGCAACTCTGGACACGCCATTTCTTCAGCTCTTCTGTTTTACTGGTAAGATGATACACTGTGCTTTGTTTGAACACATGTAGGCCCATGTTAAAACGTAAGTGCTGTTTGGGCCATTTGTTTGTGCAGAGCGAAAGCACCTGTGCTGCTGATAAATTGGTGCATTGCATTTATTGGCTAACTGACACTGGCATTTAAAGCCAAAGAACCAAAAGTTGATGCAGAATGAACAGTTTTGGTGCTCAGCCCTACATAAAGGACTCATGCAGGACTTACACTTCAGAACTTAACCACCAGCATTGAACCCACTGGCACTGAACCGACTGGCACTTAGTGTTGTTCATCTGGCTTGTCACGGAGTTGTGGAGTTGCTCCTCTGTTTAGTAGTTTGACAACCCATTTCTTCCACAAATACAATCCAACACATCCAACGTTTGAACTCCCTTGGAAACTCCTGCTCTGCCTTTCAGATGACATTCATAAACAAGACAACCACACTTGTCCAACTGTAAGCGCCATTATTTTGAACTGTTTTGGGGATAACAGAGAGCACATCAGTGTTGACCAATCAAATGTCAGAACACGCACAGGTCCACACGCTCCGGTCACAGGGCCGTTTTCTATTGATCCTGGGTCAGTTTTTCTGTCTAACAGGAGAAATTAAGTCTACTATGAAAACGGAGGGAGAGTCTGACTCCAGAGAAGACAAGCAGCGAAGCATAGCAGAAAGGAAATCAATCATTAAAGAAGACTGTATCTGGCTCGCTGAAATGATCGAGCATTTGGCCCTTTTTGGAATTATTGATCGTACAGGGGTCAATATTATTGTACAAATACAATAGTTATTTTAGTTATAGTACATCTGGCAATCTCAGCTCAGATCAGAAAGCAGATTCAGACATTGTTCAGATCCACACAAGTTTGATGACAGTTTCTCTGAAGCAGATGTGAAAAAGGCAGATGAGTACACTGTAAACTTTAGCGATAGAAGAGTATAAAGCATCCTGGATGATGGGAGGAGGAGGGAGGGGGGCTGCTAGGACTCAGCCCCGAGGAATGTGACACCCTGTCAGCTCCCATAAGGATTTATCTCCCTGGAGCCTCATTACCCAAGGGCCCGGGACAAGGAGACCCGAGCACCTAGCAGCACACAGACACAAAACACAAGCATAATTCAAAATTAAATGTAGGGATGCACTGATGCCACTTTTTTCTAAACTGATACATGCACAAGTGCAAGTACTACTCATACAAGGCATTATTTTTACATGGGTTCTAATAAAGCAGTAAATCTCATTCATTTCATAGGATTTTCATAATGTAGCCAACTTTTTTCTACTTAGAATAATTCTTTGGGGGGGTTGTGTTAATTATCTACTACAGTGGTTCCCAAAGTAGGGAGTGGGGGGTCTTGGAAGCATTGCAGGGGGGCACCCAAAGATTGTTTTAAATGAACTTTATATTGGTATGAAGCCCACAGGCATTGGAATATTGTTTTAACATATAAATCTAAGGAGAAAACATTACATATTATTTTACATATAGTACCAAAATATGATTAGAGGGGCCCTGTGTGATCAATGGGGGGCTGCGGGACAGCAGACTTTGGGAATGACTGACCCTAAATACAATGTATACTTCACATCTTATATAGAAGTATCTTCACATTTTTTATGTGCACTCTGCGCTAACTGCTAAGGGGGCACTTTTAGCATAAACAAGGAATTTTCATATGTTTATCACACTTTGACCAATGTGAACACATGATATACCCTTTAAAAAGCTGATCTCTTAGCTCTATTCAGATGCTCACTCACAGTAAGTTGCACTCCATGCACAAGCAAAGAATTGTCAGCACTACCTAGCAACGTTAGCTTGTTGCTATCGCAAACACAAGCAATGAGCTGATATCATTAGTAAACTATTATATTAACACTTTATTTATCTTTATGTTATCTATGAAAACATTTAGGACAGTCAGATCTGATTTAGGTGATTACCTGTTCGGCTCATTAAGCTCAGCTTTCTGACTCCGAGTTAATGAGGACTCTTTATGGCCAACTCCTTGCTGCTCACCAATTCTTGCTCAGCTGAGAGGCGAGCCATGAGCGTCACATAACACGTAGCATGATCAAGTCGTATCGGTTCTTCGTATCGGCACCACGAGTACAAACAGGGATGGTCCAAAATGGATAATCAATAATTGTCTTGCTATATTTGCCAATACTGACATTAAGCTTTTATCTATGGCAAGGACAATAAATTGTTTAGCTATAGTAAAGTTCACAAATTTACTTTTTGTTTTTGTAAAAATAATAAATTCTGTCCATCTGAGATATAAAATCATTTATTGCATACAGCCATAATATCACTCATTACTCTATTCAAAACTCACAAATTGAATCCACTGAGGACAAACTGGGAATGACACATGGGCACAAGGAGACTGGGGCAGTTTTAGAAAATACCAGTATCAAATATCGGCAACATGTTCGATATCGGACCAATCCTGATATCTGGGGGATTATAGCTAAATACTAGAAAACGCATAACGCATAGCTTGACATAAAGCCATGTACTTTGCATAGAATACTACTAGGCAGAGCTAAATTAAACATGACTTTCATGACAAAAGCAGAAATTATGCAAAACTCAACACTCAGAGAAATCGGCCCCGTTTCTGAGGAATGTACAGACACATTATAAACAAGAGAAAAAAAAAACAGAGGTGTCCTGGAAAATTAGAATGACTGATGCTTGTATGATGCAAGAACAGTAAAAAATAGATTGTTGAAAATAACTCAAAATGTTTCCCTTTGAGTAGATGAGAAATCCAGCCACAGCTCGTCTGTTGCATCAGCTCTGGCTCTGAGCCCCAGGCTGTTTTACACCAACAATAGTTTGCTCAAAGTTTGAGAGAGCTGAGAACATTTCCTTTTGGATCAGCAGATTTTTACTGACACATTGTCACCCAAATTGGGCTTAAAA
>JACM01040213.1:0-34337 GCA_000787095.1 Periophthalmodon schlosseri
ATTTGATATCGATAGGTCTGTGTCTACAATAGAAGAGCAGGAATAGCACTATCAACCTTTCCCTGTCTGTCTTGCGTTACAGTAGGACAAAAGCATTTATTTATAACAAACAGCAATCAGAGCAAACAGAGTTAAAAAAAACCCAAAAAACAAAAACAAAAAACCTAATAAAGAAAATTCTGAATGATCTGAATGATAAAGATTTAGGCCTATGTAAAATAAGATAATATTGTCAACGTGAAACAAAGAATTTGAGTGACATCTTGTGGACAAATTGAAAAGTAACGTCTCAATTTATGCAAAGCAGGTTCTATGCAAAATTAAAAGAAGAAAATTAGTAAAAATTAACACAGAGGTCAAACAATAGGTGTAGCCTAATTGATTAGGTTTTCTACTCCAAATGAGTTTTAACCTAAAACTCAGCAGGCGCACTTATGCAGGGCCATTTAAAGTGCATATGACAGGTTTTCATGTTTTTCTAATTATTACTTGCTTTGAGGGAATAGTACTTGTGGTAAGTATTTAGCATAGTTTTACACCAGTTGAGTAGCAGTTTGTGGGAAAAAAAAAAAGTTGAGGATAAAAAGTGCAAAAAAATATAGGAAGTAGCAGTGAGCGCTAAAACGGAAAACCTCTGTCATCAACACCGAAAATTCCATCCAAAATGCAGGGACAATATACGCACAAGGAAGGCATTTTTATGACAGTTTAAACATTTATTTAACGGAATAAATATACGATGATTTATTTCTATTAGTCAAACCATAACTACTGTGTCATTTATTTGTTTTGCCCTTGTTAACATTACGGTCGCTAGGTGATAGCTATGGGAATAATTACCTCTACATATGTCATATCTAGGGTGAGCAGGCGTCCCTTTACCCCGGGACAGTCCCAGTTTTGAGCCCTGTGTCCCATGTGCCAGTAGACTTAGCCAAACCATTGACCAAAACCATTGTCCCAGTTTTATACAAATGTCCCAGGTGTCCCTATGTTTGGCCAATTTGAGACCCGACAATAGTAAAAGGGAATATATTGTCATTTGTTTAGCGAAAATACAAAAAAAAAACATTCTTGTAAATGAGCATAAGGCAAAAACGCACCGACAGAAGTCCCTCTGATTACATACTGACCCACAAGTGAGTCTAGAATGGACAATGTCATGCGCTCTTTTCACAATTTTATTCATACCAACCTACCAACTCAGGTGTGTCCCAGTTTTGAATTTTGAAAATCCGGTCACCCTGGTCATATCTGCTGCCCATGTCCAACCAGGAAGTAAAATTTGACAAAAGTGTCAAATTAGAGGAAACTAGGCAAGAGGTTTGGTCAAATCTTAAATATAATGATGTTAACTTTGTTTTAGTGAAATGTGTAGCCATATCCACTTTAAACAAAACTTCTAATTCGTGGATGTTAGCTGGGCAGACATGCCGGCGGACTGTCTAGAGTTTATTCAATGGCATGCCACCTGTGATGTAGCCATTACTGGAATCCAGATGTGTTAAATGTTTTGGTTGACTTTATATATCCGGTTTCTACCCCGTGGTTTCTACTTTGACAGAACCAGACAGGAAACAGCAATGAATCTGTGCAACTTGAATTACGGGGCGGTCTGTGACTAAAGGCATGGACTAACTTCGTAGACACAGATACCGCTTGTAAAGGGATCTACAGTAAATGAAAATAGTCCTTTAAGAGATTAAATCATGGACGAGTCGATAAATGCAAGGAGAGCTTTGTATATCACGTCAAATATGAGTATTTCTAAAGGTGGAATTACTTTGGAGTGACTCCCGAAAGCCAGGGCGCACGCACACTCTGAGGGAGAGAGGAGGCAGCGAGGAGGTAAGCGGATAGTCTGGTTAAAATAAAATACATTATTTCTGTGGTGTAGCTTTGTTTTGCTAAGGGTATGTTTTACAGTAACTGGGAATACTTGTTATGAAGTGAGTTTGTCGCTGCTTGTCTGTGTTTTGGTGCTTAAAACTACTTTGGCATAAACTCTCACGTTGCAAAACTGCGGCTATCCAACAACAACAACGAGCATGAAGTTTAGCTCGTCTCACAAAAATTCCACTGGAGTTACAATGCGGTATGAACTGTATCCGTGGTCTTTTTTATTGTTGGTTAGATAAGCAAGGATAGGGGATCTGGTTTAATCAAATGCTCCCATGGATTTATAGGCGTTTGGAGTTAAAGTACGGGGCCTTACTTTGAGGCCCAGCTCAACAACAAAATAACAATTGAGATTATAGTTACACAGCGCTTGGCTTCGCTTGGTAAGAATACAACATAATATATATTTGTATTATTCATTATGTTTTAACAGAGTAATTAAATATTGTGCTTTTTTTTTTTAAACTAGGGTAAAACAAGACTCATTTTAATTATACAAGTAGGGTAGGTCTAATTAAGTACTAGATTATATGCTATGGCAATAACAAGCTCTAACAGGCATGGCTTTTGAGATTACACAAGTCTCAAATATACAGTGTGGTCATAGATAATCAGTACAAACTTGTTCACCAAAAATTCATACTGTACCAACAGCTGTCTTTAGTGATTCTCAAACTTTCACACCAAGTACCACCGATTGGCCTTTCAAGTACCACTAGCTTTTTACTACGTACATAGCTGTACTATGGGTCTAAACTAGGGCCAATTTATCCAAAGGAGGACAAAAAAGGAAATATTGACTCTAAATTGGTTAAACGCTAGAACACTAGAATCAACGCACTATCAGAAGAAACCATTTTTAATTAATCAGTCACACTCAGTTTTGTACGTATGCAAGCCTGTAAATGAGACCCCGAGGTTGTAGCTGAGTCTCAATTTTTCAAGTTCAAGTTGCGCTCAAGTCCTCACTGTTTGAGTCCGAGTCAAGTCCCCAGTGAAAGTCTGAGTCCAATTCAGAGTAATTAAAATAATGCCAGAATCCAAGTCCAAAGATTAGTTTACTTAGTTTGACTGTGCTCACTCAGGGGATTTTTCAGTGAATTCTCATTGCTTTAAACTAACAGAAAATCCACGTAACATATGTGTAACTTGTTAAGTTTGAGTCCTTGGTCCCCAAGTCTGTGTCCTTAAGTTGGCCAAACCTGAACGTCAAGTCACAAGTCTAAGTCAAGTCTCAAGTCAACTGTCGATATGTTGAGTTAAGTCACTGCCAGTCACAGAAGTAACTTGGAAAACAAGTCTGGGACTGGGTTTTTTCCGACTAAAGACATACCCTGGACATTGTCCAGTTAATGTTAATTAATCAAAGAATTGCTACTAAACAGTATGTTCATAAGTAAAAAGGCAGATTCAATTGTCCCATCACTCCCAAAACTTCAGCTGACTCACTCAATGCATTCTGCTGTTTAATCTTCATAAAATAATTAGTTGAAGAACAAAACATGTTTACCAAGACACCGCTGGCTGATTAATCAACTAAACAACTAAAAGGCTACAGCCCTTGTTGGTATCTGTCTTGTTGGTACATATGACATTGACCTATTGCAACGTAAACAAGATGTAATTGACGCTTTGAGTCAACCCTCTTTATTCATCTGGCCTTTGGACAGGATCATTGTGGTTGGATTAGAAAAACCTCCAGGGCAACAAGGAAAGTATTCACCTTGGCCAAAAAATCTGTTACTAATGACTTTTTCTAATCTTTCTTTGATCATGTTTTGTCTCTCTTGCTAAGTAACTAATCACCTGAGCAATCGTCTACATTGTGTTCATTCACAGACAGTAGGATGTCCCTGCGGGGCTTCCGTACAGTGCTGGAAATGTAGTTGCGAGGTGTGGAACTCTATCTGCATGGTGCTAATCCAGGGGCATGCTGGTCTGCTGTGTGGGTGCTTCTAGGTCAACTTGACGTTGTATGGGACAGAAAAACCAAAACGTTTCAAAGATAAGTTTTATTAATAGCTCAGCCTTATCTTATTTGTAGGGCTCTTAAAGGCAAGAGTTGTTCTTCAGTGTTTCAGAGTGTCTTTGTCACACAGCAGTAGTCAGTGGTATGCGGGGGCTAACCAGTGGTGGATGTTTGAGTGTTGACTCACTCTCTCCTCTGCTGCTACTGTGTTTCTGAACCATTCCCCTCTGTACTTAATAGAGATCAGGTTTTATTTATATTCTACACTGTATGTGAACCTGTCTTTACCTTGCCTCCTCCCATTAAAACACACTTAAACATGACTAACATCTCTAAACGCTCAAATTGGCTAGGGAATCTGCCATGCCTGTTGGACTGGAAAATACAGTGGATACAATTGCATATTCTTGTCCTACAGGCAAATAAACGTAATGGTTCTCCCATGGGTTAGATCACAGTCAAGTACCTGTGCATATGGGACTTGTCATGGTGCCAGCAAAACGCAAGTATCTCACATGAACAAAAGGATATTAGTATTATTGGTGACAGATGAGATCCTGAAAGTTTGTGGGTTGCGTTTTGACAAAAATTTAAATGTGGCACCAACACATGGAAAATGTTATTTCTTTTTTCATCTGTTTTTGCTCCCATGGCTATTGCATCTTTGCCACACTATTCAAAAAACTCTCAAAGGAAAGTGTTTAATCTAGTCCTTAATAATAATGTATTTAACAGTGTTACTGTGTATGAACCAGTAAAATTTCCAATGTAAAAAACTGAATTAACAACAGTCCATAAATATATATTTTATTCCAAACCAAAACTGTGTAATAGAGGACTAGGACTACCTATAACATCCTGATCAAATCATATCTCTTTTGTGTTGTTTCTATATTAATATTTCAATCAATTCCAATATTAGGGGAAAAAGCTCCAAATTTGATGCCACATTAAATAAAAATGCTTTAATACAATCGAATATAATTTTCAAGACAAAATATGTGTAATTTATTCAATAATATTTTGTGATCATATCCTTCTGATATGGACCAATACCATTCTAAAACAATTCAGTCCTTTTTTATGTAAGTTTTCAGTGTTGATACTTAAATGAGTCTCAATACTAGTTTGAGTTTCAACTAGTATTTGGGTATTTATTTTTTGACAACCCTAGTCCCCATGTACTAGGCATCCTTGGCTTTGTTTACTTTCTGCATTTTGCATCAGGTGGCCTTCTTGATGCTGCTCTCTTTGCTTGGTGTACAGACTTTCACTTTTAGAATAGTGAGTGAGTCTTGCACCTTTGCCTGTTACGTTAACACATTTTGATTTGCGATATATTGATGAAGTAAATATAGATAATAAACAATAATATAGAAACTAAATTATGCCACTGACACAATAACCCTAAAGCAGGATTACCCCTTAAAAACCTATTGTGAAATGTACAATATTGTTAAAAAATCATGAGCTGCAGTAAATAAATAGCAGAATGAAACACTTTAGTACTTAGTTTGTATCTATAATGAGTCATAGAAGTGATTTAGTCAAGCTTTTATGGCTTAAAACTTATCAAATAGCCAAAAGTAACCCAAAAAGTCCCCTGTAGTACAAAGAAAATGTACATTCAATAAATGTTGATCAAAAAAAAAATATTGTTCCAGCTTTCATATATTGAACGAGAAGTTGATTATCATGATAGGCCAACTTGCAGCAGTGGTCATGTTTTTCTAGTGGGAAGACCATTCTGCTCTGAGAGAAACTTTTCTAACCTAAACAATGTGATTTGAGTTCAGCTGCCTGCAGGCCTAAAGCACCTGAGCATTGGGCTGGCTGCGGCGCTGTGTTGTGATAAGGTAATATCCTGCTGTCACCCCCATGTGCACCCTGTGGAAGTGATGGGTGCTGCTGCTCTATAGGCATCTTCTCCTCTGTGCTCCTGTTTCCGAGCACTTCGTCTCATTCCTCCCATACCAGACATAACTTCTGGCCAGCTGAGTTAGTCCCTCCAGCCTTTCGCTAGACTTCTCTGCAAAAGAACAGCCTGTGTCAGCATTATGTTGTATAACACATAATTAGAACAAGTTGTGGAAACATGCCCCCTGTCTACCCATCCAGAGCGTAGAAAACGGGCTTTATAACTTCTATGTGCAAGGCAACTCAGACAATATTGCATAACCAGTTCTAAAATCTAGCTTGGTGTTGTTATGGACATCCATCCGGGCTGGTGGTGCAGTGGGAGTGTTTTCCTACCAAGAAACGCATGCTGTTGTTGTGTCCCTAGGCAAGACGCTTCACCCACATTGTCCACTCTGGTAGCCATGTGTGGCTGGTTGCAACAAGTAGGGCGGCAGGAATACTTAAAATCACTGTGTGAACACTTTACTGTGGCATTCGCCAAATAAAAGATAAGCCAAAAAATCAGTTCCAGATTTGGCCTGTCCCCAATATAATGAAGTGCTAAGGTTATAGATAGAGCAAAAAATGAAAAAGAAATCTAAAAACACCTTTGAACTATTTGATCCTTGAGTCATGTGTATGTATAAAAAGTGGTTTCAGATTTCATTGTTGGTAACATAGTCTGTTTGATAGCCTCAGATAGGACTATTGGTGTTATATTTAGACTTGAACAGCTTTATTAAAAGTACTTGTGAGATAGTTGTGTTTATACAACATGGACCCTGGACACAGTGTTCAATGTATCTATTTACCATCACCTCTACATTTAGAGTCATATAAACCACTGATTAAATTGCTCTGGTCTCGGTCAGAGTTTTCAGAGTTAAGAAAAGTAATATGGTAATGAGCCTAATTGGCTTTCTGTAATGGTGACACTTGAATAGGTTCATACAATACTGCTTTAATTTAATTATCTCTTATAAGCAGTTTAAAGATAACAATGCCCACCCCTATATGAGCATGTGAAGCATTCTAATTTCAGAGCCTTTGGACTTATAATGAGGGAGAGAAGGACCAGAGACGACTTGTGTGGAATTAATGTCAAATAAGAGGAGCTTCCAGCTGTCTAATACAGCATGAGTGTATCTGAGTGTAGTCCAAAGGATGCGTGTGATTCCAATAATGGGAGAGTGTGTGGTCTTCTGATGAAAAAAGACCACACACTTTTTTCTTTTCTGAGGAAAATATACCTTTAGGCAATATAGAAATTTAGTTTGCATGATTAATGCCAATACATTTCGTAACACTACTTAACTGATCACAGCAATGCAGAAAAAGTTATTTCTTCAGAACCAACATTTAAACTACTGTATAAACAACAATAAACAACATTTAGTAGCCAGTATTGTCTATTTAGGCTTTAACGTGGAGTATACAAGTCCCTCTGATGCTGCAGACTTCCCCGGGGGGCGGGATTATAGCTGCTACCAGACAGACACCCACGGATTCTAATAGTATTATTACAGCTCTCCTTAATACGTTACATCCATGCATTGCCTTGAAGCTGTGAAAGAATTAACTTTCAAGTAGCTATGCAGTCTTCGCAAGAGATGGGACATTATGATGATTACATTGTGTTAACTATATACTAATACTTTGAAATTGCATTCTTTTTGTTCCTAGTATGCATTTCATTCTTCTTTCATAAGTATAAAATGTTATGAGTATCTGTGATGTTCTGGTGTAAGCCGGCCTATCACGATAATTAATATATCAACAATCATTCAATAAATGATAGATGGAACAATATTTTTGGGGCTCAGTAATTATTATTTGTACCTTTTCTTTTGCTAGTGGGGAACGTTTTGTTATTTTTCTGTACTACGGTAACATTTGAGCTGTGGCGGGCTGAATAAGTAACTTCTGTGACTCATCATAGGCATTAATTAACTACTGTTTCATTTTGTTATTTATTTATTACAGCCCATGTTTTAATGGTGTTGAACATTTATAAAAGCATGCTCATTCTTATCGCTTATCGTCTATAGTTTCTTCAACAATATATTGTACTTCAAAATGTGTTATTATGACAGAGCTACTCTCATTGTCACGGAGTATTCTACAGCTTGAATCAGTTTAGGACTTTAATATGTGAATGCCCTTAGAGGAGCAGTCTGAGGAAGCCTTTGTGAATGACTCCACTCTTTATCTGGGCTTTGTGTGTGTGTTGTGATTCACTGAAAAGGCCTCTGTGAGCGACTATCACACTCACTGTTACGTACTTGTGAGCCTTCGGTGTGTCTTCATCATACTTCCTGTTTCCTGTTTCATGAAAGGGTCACCCACATCTCTGCATCTGGAAATGAGGTGCAGTCTTAAATTAGATATATTTAACTTGCATTTAATTATTGTTTTCTTTTTTTTCTGTGCAGAACCATGAAGTTAAACCCTACAGAAGCTCCACTTTATGTAAGTACTTTTTTGTTTCTCAAAACCGCTATAGGCTCTTTAAATCAGGAGTAGCAGAGATCATAATGTTTGAAACAAAAACAATACTTATGTTTACCATTCTATTACCATTTTGTACAAGTCCATCAGGAATTTTAAAATCCTCATGAAATCTCCTCAAATGTTCAACTTTAAAAATGTATTTCTGAAAATACAAATTCACACAAAATATTTAATACTTTTCCTATAGCATGCATCAAAAATAAAATAAACTGAAACAATGTTAGTAAAAAAGATTGTTTGCTTGACTAATGAAGCAAGGAGATAAAAATTACAATTTCTGCACCAACCAAATCCCAAGGGCTTTAAATGCAAGTTTCTGGTTATATCTGTCAACCTGTCTCTGTACCCTCAAACAGAATAAGATGTACCAACACACATTTTATTATAAATTAAAGTTGAATAAAACCCCTCTCATATCCTGTTACTGTATATTGTCAGTTTCTCATGTTTCACTTGGCCACACCTGCGCAGCTCCAGTGTTGACATACTGTTTAGCTGCTGCTCCACACACTCTTAGACAGTTGATAGATGCATTCATTAGAGCAGCAGCCTGTGGTAAGTGTACCAGTGTGTCAGAGAGGTGGAGTGGGAGAGTCGGCGTGGACACCCTAATGTGGCGTGAGCGAGACTGATCTGAACATTCCTCTGTGCTATTGTTAGCCTGTGTTGGGTGGGTGTGGCTCTTAACAGGCTTTAACCGTGTTCAGCAGCACCGTGTGTTTAGTCAGGCTTTATGCACTGAGCTTTATGCACCAGAGTTTAAAGGAGAACTCATTTACTTTTGGGTACATTGTTAAAAATGAATGAATAACAGAATGAAACACTTTAGTAGTTAGTTAGTGTCTAAAATGAGTCATAGAAGTTCATAATTCAACCTTCTACAGCCCAAACCTCATTGTAGTACAGAAAAATAACCAAAATCTTCCCATTAATACAAAGAAAAAGTACCCACGATAAATACTGACCCCCAAAAATGATTGTTCCGTCTGTCATGTACTGAATAATAAGTTGATGTAGTAAATATCGTGACAGGCTTATTATAGGGGGGAGGAGGTAATGCCGACAACAATGAATATCTCGATGGCCATATTCAGACTATATTATGGAAGTCCAAATACGCTAAAACAACTGTGTTAGGGTTAAAGTATTGTGCAAAACATAGACTATAAAATTAACCAAAAAAGCAGAAATATCACATTCTACTCAAATTCTTAAAATGCTTATCTTGCAGACTGTAGTAGTACTGAACTTCTTAAATAGACGGTAAGATCAGATACTAACTAAACAACAACTTAAAGTTGGTGCTGTCATATTAAGTCTTATTTATGTCATTCTAAACCCAAATATGTGCTGTTGTTTTTACACACAACTTTAAAAGCCAAGAAAAAGATTGCTCCTGTGTCCTGGTGGGTTTAAGGCCAAAAACAGAAAACATATCTGTAAATCTGTTATTACTTATAAATGATTTTCTTTATTGATTTTTTTGGTTGCTTTGATAAATAGCCAATTTAACACATTTCACTCAGCTCACTGGTCTGTTTTCAATGTGCTGTCTGAAGCCAAGGCAATGGTATTTAAGGACAACTATAAATCTCAAGTTGAGACGAGGTAAAGCCAGCTCCTTTACTTAACCAAAATAGTTACTCCAGACTAGATAATATTGAAATGTATTGTACTAAATGTTCACACTGGCTGCCTCTTGACTAAATAAAAACATCACTTTTTTCAGGGAGACTGTGTGCTGACTGTGCAGCTGGAGGACAGTGACACCTGTCCCAGCCCTGAGGAAGAGGAGCTGGTGGAGTTTTACCTTTTATTCTCAGGTTCTTCACAGCGACACCTGACGAGCACCGTACGAGCCAGCGGTGCCACACTGCAGGCTGTGTGCCCAGGTAACACTGACAACACTGAAACATTAACAGCATTATCCAGAGAGCAAACCCATGGTTCAGCTGTAATGAACCATGAATGCTGTCTGACTTGTTGGGGCTCCTGTATGAAGATTGGTAAATGATGCTGTTTTATATTATATGTCCATGAGATCACAAATCCGCAGTGTGAATAAAATGACACAAAGTCCCAGGTTTTGTGCATGACATGGCCCAAAGTAGATAGGCGATGAAAAAAATAATCACAATTTTCTTGGAGCCAGATCAGGATTTCGATTTTATCATGATTCACATGAACTTAATACATTTATATTGTCATCTGCATCCTGTGAAAGTTCACACATTGCAAGTGGCTGGATCCACCTGTCACTCCCTCAGGACATGGCTGAGGCCTACCAATAGGAGGTGTGGTTGTGGAAAAGTGTCTTTGTTTGAGCATAGAGCTGCATTCAAGAGAAAATTAGTGAATCGTGATGCTGAGAAATTAGATCACAATTTCACCATATTGCCCAGCCCTTTTCAAAAAGAATTCTAAACACAGATCATAAATAAAACTGCTAATTCATGTATAATCACAAATAACCTTATCATTCTGTATCCAGCACATTATGCTTTGACCTGAAAATGATCTTAAGCTTTTGTTTAAAATATTATTTTATCTGTATTCTGTGTGTTTGCATAGGACACAATGTATGCGAGCAGGTCCTGGTGGTGTTGTGTGTGGCCCGGCCCAATGGAGCGGTTATCGACTGTTCTCAGGAGAACTTCACTTTTGTGCAGGTACGAGATGCATTCAGTTTTAGTATTTGAAACGTACTTTAAGTCAGTAGCAAGCCACTGAGTTTTCTACACTTATTATATCCTAATACACCCTTATTTAGTTGTTTTATTTGCACCCAAATAAACATTTATATAAAAATGATTATTTTTAGGATTTGGCCCTGGACACGGCACATGCAGTGCTCAACAGTAAATTACATCAAAAAGCTCCACTGTGGAATGATCCAGTAAGTGAAGGGGGAAAAAAATCAACCTATGTATGTAATAGATTCATATCAGTTCACTTACTTTATACGCAGGCAAATATGTTTAGATCATGTTGTTGATGGAAGAAACACAGTCTTGTCTCATTTTTATAATGCCACATTCAAATACAGTTTTTGCATATTTTATTATCACATGCAAAAAAGTTATTTGCTATTTTGGAGTTTAAATGTGCACTGTGTAACATTTTTGGTGGTGGGTTCTATGGAGATCTTATTACTTTCTGCATTCTTCAATATGGTATTAAATGTATCTAGCATTTATGTGATTACAGGGGTTTTTCTGGCTGAAAAATCCCTTGGAAAAGCATGCATTCTTATTGTGAGCTTGCCTCTACATAGATCTGAGCTGAAACTTGATGCATGAGTTTATAGTTTGCCCAGAATTTTCCACAATATAGTATTAAATATCACCATGGAGACTGACTGTTGGCGAACTTTATACCCAAAATGTTACATAGTGTCAGGGCAATTGGTCAGGGCATTGGCAATAATAAATGTGCTTCTTTTTGTACTCGTATGTTTGTGGCATAAAACGGTTATAAACTTGTTCAGTAAAAATACATACTTATGACAATACTTTAACTTGAACAGAAAAATAAAATGAGGGATATCCTGAACCAAATGGCTGTTCCCTTCCATTAACTGTTTTCTTTTTGTTTTCCACTGATTCCACAGAAAGAATGTAAGGAACTGGATGGGAGCCTCGTCTTGGCTTTAAAACATCTGACTCAGCTGCACAGACTGGGCCCGTGCTCCAGTGCGCTGCCACACATGCATTCACCGAGGGAAGAGCACAGAACACAAACGGACAATCATGAAAACATCAGGCAGGATCAGACGCACTGTACCACTGAAGAGGACAGCACAGACAAAGGGACAGAGGCATCCACACAGTGCAACAGCAGCAGTGAGTATCTAAATTACAGTGTGTTTGTTAAAATTCCCCTTTTGATCACCCAGTATTACAGTACACCAGTAGCGTGCTGTGACTTTTATGGGTAGGCAAGCAGACTTTTGGTGGACATCAGTATTTAGTCGATAATTTAATAACACCACTTTTTAGACAAACTACATTGCAAATTAGTATATTTATTTTTTAATGACATATTAAATGCATAGGCCTATATACTAAGGATATTTTGGAGTCAAATTAGAGAAGCCTAGACCTACGTAGTTTATTAATATGTGTATATATTGGACTGTATTTGACACGCTGTTTGTACAGACAGGGCTATATATGAGCTATTTGTTTCTTCACAAATTTGTCCTACTCCTACACTTCATTTATGCAGCTGAGCCTTCAGTACTATTGTAATGTACTACACAAAAAGTACATTCATGAAGAAATGCCAACAACGACTACAATGCACTGGTCAGACAGGCTATAATAAGTCCTCATGTTTCACAAACTTAACCACAGCCCTGCGTTAGAACAGCGTGCTGACACTCAACTCGAAGACGAAGCGAAGACGGACCAGAACAGCCACATGTTGATCCACATGTGCAATAGTCCCGTTATTCCTTCAACGTTGTTGCTTCATAAACGCAAGTCACAGAAGAGGCAGGCTCCTCTCCAGCCGCCGTCACTCCACTGCTCCGTCCAGATCCTCTATTTCACACAAACTAGCCTTGAAACTAGCTCACTGTTTGATTAAATGACTGTCTGTATTACTAACTAATATCTAATCACTAGAAACGTGACGCTAAAAGCGAGTTATTTTAGTCACTTGTGTTGAAAGTTGTCGCTGCTGTTGTTGTCTCCTGCTGCACTTGCTAGAAATCTCCTCACCATGTCCGATCCTCCATGAGTTTATCATGGGTTTATTCAGCGCTGTTTGAGCCTGCTGTGGTCCTCAGCATGCCTCTAAAACAATCAGCTGGTCTCTCCGGTTGTAAAAGCACATGTAGAGAGTGTGGTGCGGTGTGGCCTCCGTGGCACAGAACAATAACACAAGTTAACGAGATGCTGGGAACTGCGTTTGATGCAGTTTGCTCAGTGGCCAGTAGGGTGTACTAAAGGACACCATGACTTCAAACATGCTTTAAACAGTCAGAGGTGAAGGGAAAACTGGATTATTTGGATATATTTTGTAACAGTTTAATTATACTTGTGACATGCAATGTTTTTAGATTTTTTTTTTTGGATAAGCACTGCTTGCTTTGATTGTCCTAACGGCACGCCATTATTTGTATCTGAAGAAGAAAAAATTAAAATATAAAAGATTTTGTTAAGTTTATACTCAGTAATATTTAAAAGTTTAAAATTTTTTTTAAAGTTCTTTGTGTGATACTGATTCCACATAAATGTTTATATACTTGAGTATTTTTGTGACTAGTGCTGTCCACCAATACCAATTTTGATACCACAAGATAATAAAAAAACATAATTTTATTCTTTGAGTAAAATAATATATAGCGGTGTCTTTATAAAACCACGTGGTCTTTTACCCGATCTTTTTAAGATACATCGGAAGCCACAACTGCCCTGGGACTGACTGATATGGCTGTACATCTGTTGCTACAGCCCTTGCGCACCTTGGTTGAAGTATCTGGCCATAAGACGTAACACTAGCATACAACTTTTTTACAGTTTTTACATTATGTAGTTAAAACACTTAAAACAATTGTTAAAAAGGCATTTGCGTGCTTCTGTGTATTTTTCTGTCATTCTACCAGAAGGGGTCTGACTTGTTCCACTCTGTGCCTAATGGTGCCTTTTTTGGTGCTTTCTTTTTCCAGCAGGGCAGCAGCAGCTCTCAGGTCTGCTCCACTTGGCAGCAGCCGACAATCTGAACAGAACGAGCTCATTCACCCCCCAGGCGCCCGGACAGAGAGACACGCAGAGGAGCGGTACAGACTGTGTAGACACGTCCCAGGACCACCTACAAAGGATTCAGCCCTTCACACAGTAAGTACTAAGTATCTACTATATATTTTTAGTCCTCGTCATCAAACTCAAGTGCTATTCAGTAGCAGAAAATGGAACTGTGGTTTAATGCCACAGCTATGAAGTTAAACTGGTTTATTATCCTGTGTGCACATTGTCTTTTGTAGTATTAGACATGCTCATTTGAGATGCCTAGCTTCATTACTGTTTACAGTGGTACTTGTATTTCATCTACTTTGTCTGAATTGGAGGTTAATAAATGCAACTGCTATATCTGCTTTATTATGTTGTGGGTTTTATAGCATTTTTATGTGATTTTTAACTCTAAGGTCATCACTCTTTTAAACATGTTTGAAATATTTGACTCTTTGTGATGGTAGAATGGTAGAATTCAGTGATGGGCACCTGTATTTTTTATACTACTGGCCCTGGTCTTTGTCAACTAGTACAAGGAAGCATTTTCTGAAAAGTCAACCACTATCTAATCTAGAACCTGTTAATGGTGGTTTGTATTGTTCTTTCATATCCTACTTTGAATCTCAGATAATATGGCTCCACTATTTTGTTGCATTCTGCTGTTACAGCATCAGAACTTGTTTAAAGTATATAAAATCTACATGACCTTAGCTTCTTTTCTTATATGGGAAAACATTCACAATGTTTCACAAGCCATAATCATTCTTTCATTTATTCACAGCAACACACCTACCTATTAAGTTAATTTAGAGTTGGCACTCATTATTTCGCTCCTATTATCGTAATGATTTAGCATTGCTGGAGCAAGTCAAGCAAATGCCAGGCTTTAGTTCCAACACATGTCAAACTGTTGTGAACTGAACTGTAACTGAAATGGAGGAGTCGCAGCAAACAGTTTAGTGTAATTAATGCTGCAACATTGAGGGTGTGGGCAAATGTGTTGGGCTGTGCTGCACTGAGAAGGATGTTATGTACAGTTGCTTCTCTGCATGGGTGAATAATGTTAAAGTTATTTATCTTTTTGGGGTTTTCTTGAACTGTATATCAGAAGCATTACACTTCACTATAAATATGTGAAATAATCTCCCTGCTGCTTTACATGGGCTTCACTCAGACCAACTACTGCGTATATGTTGTCTTATATTCTGATAGTGTCTTGACCCTTGTATGTCTTTGCAGTGCTGAAACAAACGAAGAGTTGCACATTGATCCAGATGGACAAGTTTTCCAGTGCCACGCAAAGCTCGGTACCTTCTCCTTGACGTTACAAGGATTTCACAAGTGGCACAACAAACAGGATTCAGACTTTTGTTTACAAGATGACGTGGCACAGCTGAGGAGACTTATAGAGCAATATAAGGGCAAAAAGGTGAGAACCCTCTGATACACACTTTAGATCAGAGATTGTCAAATGGTCACAGAGCCTTGTGGGTCATGAACGCTTGTAGGCAGAAACAAAAAGTCAATTAATATACAAATGGTCAAGTGTCTTTGGCATGCATGAAAAACAATAAAAGGAGTAAACATTCCTCAAAACCAGACCCCACTCTCTGTCTTTCACTGTGTAAAGTAATAATCAGATGCTGTGCCCAGGCTTGTTCTTGTCCCTAAAAGCCACTTGAATCTCCACAGAGAGAGAGAGAGAGAGAGAGAGAGAGAGAGCGAGAGAGAGAGGGTGATAGAGAAAGGGTGAGAGTGGAAAACAGCAGCGATGATGACAGTGTCTGTTCTGTGGCCTAACACTGAGCACATCAGTTTTTCCCCAGTTGTTCCACCCCTTCACTGGGCCTATGGAATAGTGAGGAGTCCTCTTCACTGGATAGTAACAGTGGCTGTAATCATATGCACATTAAAATCTGATAATTATTTGATTTCTGGACATTGATTTAAGATTATATAAATGACATGTAAACCACAAAATTTGATGTGAGTAATCAATGGGACCATGATCAGGAAGAAAGATGATTTTGCGGTTTACATGTCATTTTAATCATTTTAAAACTTCAGAAATCTCATAATCAGATTTAGAGTGTGCATGTAACCACAGCCAGTGACTGAGCACTTGGTTTTGTCACTTCTCTCATCTCTCATTCACTCTGTTTGAGCGTAGCTTAAGTTTGTGGTTTTGTCTGTTTGCATAGGGTCTCCTCTAGCCTTTCTGTGCATTCGCAGATGAGAAACAGCCAGAGTTTGCCCCGGTCAGTCTCATCCTAGAATATGATCATAAGATGTAATTTGATCAATTGATCTGTTATTTTAAATCATACCTAAGCATACCTAAGTTCTAGTGATAAATTAAAATTCTGATGAAAGACAAGCTGAGAGCTACCGTTCAGATATGTCCTGGTATATTTTGTCAGATAAAAAAATTTAATATATAGTGTTGAGTTTCCTCATCTGACCTTGTTGCTGTTAAAAATGAATAGGGGAGTTTCCTTGTTAGTGCTCGAGGCTGCGTCTAAGAACTGCTGACTAGGGAGTTTATTGGTGACTAGAAATTGGTTGTTTTTGGAATAGTCTGAGGAAACATGATTTGTAGCTTGTGTGGCCAAAGAGTCTCAGATTTGGTTTAGCCAATATTATTATTGCATATCATGGAGAAAGATGATTTTTTGGCATTAGCAAAAAATTGTTTAACAGCAAACTGGCAAAACTATGGGAAAAAGTAGGAAAACATTTTAATACAGTTTCAGTTAATTTTATTACATGTGGCGTCATATGTTTTTATTTTATTTTTTTAACAAACACAATAAAATAAATAGATAATGATATTGTATTCATTTGTATCATTTTTTTTTTTTTTTGTCTACAGGGAAATCACTTTGGTACGACGGCTATATCACAATTTAAAGAGGAAATACTGGATGATGATAGAACAAAACCATCTCAAGATAGTTGTGTACACGGCAACAGCCACTTGGACAGTACTTCTGCTATCACGGTTGGAGCCATTCGTCAAAGCCAGGAAACTGAGGCCACACAGGCAGCTCCTCGCACTGGTCGTAACAGAAGGAATAAAAAGAGAACTACTAAAACTGCACGAACTGTGACAGAAAGTCCAGGAAGTCTCCTAGTGGCTGCTAAAGGAACTGCATCCGATGCCATAACGGCATCAAAACCATTATCATCCACTGATCAAACAAGGGAAACCGTATTTACAGACAATCATTCTAAAGATGATTTTTCCCATTTTCCGACAAGCCCAGATAGTGATGAACAGAACAGCAGCAGGAAGACTGTAGCCTCACCAGCCACCGCCATTGTAGCAAAACAGGAAGTACAGAAATGGGAAGTTGAGCAAATAATATTGGAACAAGTAACACAAAATGAAGTGACTGAACTGGGACTTGTTGAAGATGTAAAAACAAAAAAATGTTTGGTGATTTTGCATCGCAAAGAAGCTACCGAAAGAGCAGGTTGGTACACTCCTACTAAGAGTATTCGTTTTAATATTGATTAGCTACAAGAATGACTCAAATTAATTGTCACGTGTAGCAGGACTTTGAAGCAAGCTTAAAATGTAGTGAAGGGTTAGCTTTAATAATACTGGAGATAAAAGTCTACGCTGGACAAAGAACATGTTTAAGAACATAGAAATATCTTGTAGAGAAAAAATACACGATCATTCTCACTTATGGCTGGTACAGTTGTAGTGAACCGTACTCTTTAAATTGTGTGGTTTTGCTGAAATCGAGAAGCTGGCTGCTGGCACTTTCGGTTTCATAAATGTAGAGAGCTTGTATTCCTGAGAGTAATTTTAGTGTGTTGTTTGGGCTACCCTACACACTAGAGGTGTAATGAGCAGTAAGTATATTTATCAGTACTGCTTTAAATCTGCTCTTAGTGTGCCAATGAACCTGTGCAGTTACAAAAGGAAAAGACAACAAATATTTACTTGTAACATACTTTAAATGGTGTGTATGGCACAATTAATTTGTAGTACTCTGTTACTGCACATAGTATAACATGGTTTAATGCTATATTTGTGTGTTTTCCTTTAGAAACCATGGGCCAGGAACAATCCCTGACTAACACTGAAAAGCATTCAGAAAAAACTGCTTCTCCTGAAGTTGAAGAGAGGGTCCTTCTGGTACAAGATGAAGGCACAACTGTCTCAGATGCCGCAGCCTGCTACCAGGGAGCCAACAGCGATGAGGTGATGAAAGAAGAACCAAAATCCTTGTCCATTTGGTATGACTGTGAACAACTGGACATGAGCAAAGAAACAGACATGAGCTCTCCACAGCTGTCTACTGAACTGTGTGCTAGCCCCCGTCAGCTGTCTCCAACTCTTACTCAGCCACATGCTACTGGACTGCAGCCAGAAGTGTCACATGGGCCCACCTCACAAAGACAGGAAGTCCTCGGATCACAGCGAGACGAGGAAGCAGGGCCAGATTGGGAGAAGGCGAGCAGGGAGGAGGTCAGCGCTCACAGCAAAAGAAGCTCGGAGAATGACGAAGACGGACATGGAGACAGAAGCACAAAGCTTAGGAAAAAGAAGAGGAAAAAACGGGGCAAACGCGGAGGTTCGGAGCGCAAACAACTCAGCTCAACTTCTAGCATCGAGTCTCAAAGCCACACCGAGATTCAGATGCAACTGACTGACCAGAATATAGAAGAAAAAACAGGAAAAACAGACATTCCAACTACTTCAGTTCCAGGGACAAATACAATGCAACTACCAAACCAGGCCGAAATCCAGGACGGGGCTAGGGATGGTACGCACTCCTCTAATTTGGAAACTAATTTATCTGAACTTCCTGGGACAACAGATTTTAACATATTGGGAGAGATTTCAGAGGATAAAACCACAATATTTCATGAAACTAACAAGCTAGTTTGGGACACTGCTCCTGCCCAGTTAGAGGAAATGGACGTACCAGTGCTGGAAAATGTTGAAACGACAGAATCACAAGTCGAAAAAAGGGAATTATTTGAATATACTAATGATGTTTCGGATTGTAACTTTGGTATCACAGTATTACATCATCAACCGAGTGAGACTTCTCCAACAGAACTTTCTGGCAGTCATCCAGATCAGAAACAATTGAACGAAAAGTTGCTGGAACAATTAGCCGACAAGCATTTACAACTTGTCCATCCTTTGGTTAACAGTTCAGAAAGTATTGAACCTGTGAGTGCTTTTGATTCTCCTGTTGATGGTAGAGCGGATGTCCCACCTCCTCAAACAAGGGAAGGAAGCACTGAGATAACCACGCAGGGACCATCGGGGCATTGTTTGGCTTCAGAGATTCTCGCACACAAGAGCCTTGAGGAGGAAAATAAAAATGAGTTGTGGAAAGAGGAAGAGGCTAAGATAGGAAGCTTGCCGAGGCGTGAAGTGATTGAGTTGTGTGCTAATAATGTAGCAGGAGTGGGGGAAGGCCCTTCAGGCAGCGAGCTGGAACTGGCAGCCACAGCAGTAGCAATTGTAACTGTGGCAGTAGCATCAGCGATGGCTACGTTTGAACTTTGCCAACAGTTAGCAGAGAATTGCACAAAAACGCCTGGTATTAATCCATTAGAACAAAAAACAGATGAAACGCCTGCTCTGTTTAATCTAGTGAGCCGTTCTGTCGACACTAGTCCGGCACAGGACGTTACCGAGGAGCAGGCCCACTGTGAGTCACAAACAGTGGGGTCACAGAATGAATTTAACATTGATTTTGCACAAGAATGTGATTCAAGTGGAAACAAACCAGACGGCACTAACCAAGCATTAACACTGGACATTAGCAATGATGTACAAGCTGAGAATGTAGGTTTACATCAAACTATTGTAGCTATCACACATACTGACAAGCAACAAGACTCCAAAAATCAGGAGCCATTGGGGCTAAACAGCAGTGAACAGATCAAGTGTGGCTTGACAATGGAGGAAGACCGGGTTAATACATTAGGTAATGAATGTATTAGCACTCCATCAAGTGACACAAACCAGATTACCAATTTTGCTGTACCTGAGGAGGTTTTAGACAAGACTTCAGACACTTGTAATGTTCTAGATACAGGTCAGAAAGATCTACTTATGGCAGAGGTGAATAAAGCAGAAGAGATTATAATGGATGTAATTGATGGAGTGGATGAGGACTGTTCAACATTGGAAAAGCCTATAAGAAAAGAAAGCAGTGACTCAAGTACAAGTCAGCCTGAAAATGTGCCGCTTACAATAGAAGAACAAGCTGTGCCATTGTCCTGTGATTCACCATCTTCCATAATAATCACACATGGATCCGGCCATTGCCCAGGAGAAAATGTATTTGTGGAGTCAGAAATGAGAACAGAGGAATCTCAAAAAGATTTACCAGACACAAAAGTGGCTGTTGTCATGGAGATGAAGGATGGTTCTATGGAAATTCTGGATCAGGACGGAGATGTTGTAGATGGATGGAGAGAAAGGGAGAGAGAGAAGAAAGACGATAAAGAACATACAGGTAAATTATGGCTTGGCTCATTTTATCATTATTATTATTATTATTATCATTATTATCATTATTATTATTATTATTATATATTGTGGTGTTTTGACCATTTATGCCCTTGAAGTTTTTATTGCATGATGGCTTTTGGGCCCCAGTTAAATGTTTTGTAATCACTATACAACTAGATAAGACACTGAAGTCTATTTCCTATCACCACATTGTAGAATGTACACATAAACATATACACAGTCTGGTGGTCTGTTAAGTCTTTTTAAAGGTGCACTATGTAACTTTTCTGCTATCTGCTTGTCTCCATAGAAAATTGTAAATGTTATTGCTTTGCCTGAAATTTATTTTTGAACAATAAAAACACACTTAACTGAATAGAGCCATAGCCATACAGTGGTGGAACACATGCATTCTGTGAATGGACCTGCCTCTCCACGGATCTGACCTGTAACCTTCTTTTTTCCATGGAGATAGAGATAGATGTTAGACTGTGAAACATTCCATGGAATGCAACAGCGTCTCCATGGAGACAAACAAGTGGGGGACCCTCCACCAGAAAAGTTGCATAGGGCACATTTAAGGACTGATTTCTGAATAAGCTGCAATATCTCTTTTCCTCATGTGTATATGACAGTATGTGCAAATAATACACTATGTTAACAGAATATATCATTCTTATGTTATTTAGACAGGAAAGGGAGATGAATTAGGCTGCTGGATTTATTGAATCAGCTCACTAACTAAAGCATCTTACAACAAGAGTGGTGATTCATTAGACAACCTAATCTTAGCCTTGTGATGTAAAACGTTTAGCTTTGCTGTCTGAGGTTAAAAAGTGGTAATTGTTCTACTAAAAGTCATCTGTTTTGGTTATAAAACAGCCCCGCTTTGCTTTGCATTAGACTTACATTTACTGACCTTTCTTCTGGCTATTAGATAATTTTAGCTGCTTTGTGTTTGGTGAATAGGAGGAAGTGGAGAGACAGTGCAGAGAATAATGTCACTGGCGGGGCGTGAGCGGCAGACGGTTGATCCGGCTCCACTGTTTGTATGGGGCACGTATCCGGGCAACCTGGTGATGTCATCAGAGCTCGCAGTGGCCAGCAAAACTCGAGTCTGTCCGAGAAATGACTGTAGACAGCACCTATGATATTTGTGTCAGAGATGTGTTTGAAGTGAGCCAGGGTTTGTGGCTGAGAGTATTGGTGTAGTTGGTGAAGTTTAAAAGCTGGGATGAAATAATTTTAACAAAATTAGTTCAGAATCAAAATGATTTTTACCATTGTAAATGAACAGGATTCGCGAACTAGAGATTTCTTTGCTGACTGGTGCAAGCAGTAAAAGTAAAAAAGCCCATAAAATGAAGATAGTGAAAATATAATATAATACAAGTAAATATAATAAGATAGAAAATGCATGCAGTATGCAGTAGCATCCTTTGTTATAGATGTACTCAGTCGCAGTTGCGGTAGTGATAGTTTTAGTACTTGATATGGTTGTGGATAGTATACAGTAGTGTTACGATCTGGTCACATTTTGCTTTCTCCTTGATCTTACTTTGAATAAATATAATTATATTTAATGCAAATCATGATTTGATACTGCTGAAATTGGAAACAATACTTGTGAACATACAGTGAGTTTGTGAAATAAAAGATGTACACCGACACATCACAAGGGTCACCTTATATACAGGTGTGGCACCCTCCAAAAACGGCAATGACTAGTGAGGTTTTGTCAAATTTGCTTGAAAGAAAAAAAAACAAAAAACAAAAACGTGAGCAAAATATCTGTGCCAGGCTTTTTCACTATAGTAAAACACTGAGAAGTAATTCCAATGACATAGTTGTTGAAATAATAGTTTGAGCTCATCCTTTCCTGGTCTGTCAGCTTGTCAATAAATGTATTGCACGCCTCACTAATACTGTGTTGGCAATTGTTGAAATCTTCCACTGATCTTTGCTTTTTGTCTTTGTTCTCTTGACAGAAGCTGGCACATGTTTGGCTGAGTGGGAGGAGCCTGGGTCTAAAAGGAACATCGTGGACTGTTTACAAGCACTTCAGGTGAGTGACACTGAGCTAACAGAGGTAATACTACAATACAGTAAACAGTACAAGCACTACATTAGAGAAATCCTACTGCTTTCTTTATTGCTAGCATGTTTCTTTGAAGAAGCTACATAAAAGGAATACAAAACTGAACATAAAATCTGCCATTCAAAGAGACCCCCTTGTAGCATTCACTGCTCCTGATGAACTGACTGATCGCAGAGGGTTAATGGTGCTAAATTCAAATGTAACGAAGGGTTATTTGCATGTAATGTGACAGTGGCTCAAGTTGTTGCCTTTAACCAAAATGTTCGGGAATAGTGCTTTGGGTTATTCTGAGGCTGTGTCCTTGGGCAAGACATTTCCCACCTTGAATGAGTGAACGTGGAGTTTAAGTGACTGAGTGGAGGTGGTCGGAAAGTCTGTTAATGCATTCTTCCTTGTATTGTATAACTCAATATCCAATAATATTGATATAGTTGCACCACATTTATAAAACTATTTTTATGTTTAGGGGGGTCAGGTGGAGCCTGGCCTGCCATAGGCCCTGGAGCAAACACATAAATCCCTTTTCCATGTCTCTGAATGACGCACAAGTTGCTTTACTGGATACAGAGGTCACTAAATAAGTTGTGGGAATACTGTATCTGCTTATGTATGTGAGTCTAGTATGCAGTGTTGGATAAAAATGAAATGCAGGACAATGTTTTTATTACAACCTACATTTATACCAATCAACTCTGATTCAAAATTGGTCTTGTTAACAGTTTGTTTATTTTTATTCATATGAATTATTGCAGCTTTAATTCAGGTATACAAATTTTACAAAAGTAACTGCAGACTTAGGAGCAGGTGATATGCTGGGGTAAACAAATGGCTCGGTTATGAGTTTTCTGTGTTTATTATATGCCAACTGAAACAAGGCAACATGTAGAGTTAACAGCATCTCCACAAGGTGTCAAGGCTTCATTCATGATCAAATGCCGTAAACATTGTGTACTTTTATAATAATTATGAAAAAGTCAGCCATGTCATTGTCTTTGCTCTACTGCCCCCTTGTGTTGAGTCTTGTTGTAAACACTTCCAGATGTGAGGAGGTGGGCTGGCTCTATTAGGGATCCCGCTCTGCGTCACATCTGGACACTGTACAACGATTTCCATGGAAACTGCTTTATTTGTGCACTACTGATTGGTTTCAGATGGAGTTGATTATTCCCACTTATTGGCTCGCAGTCACTGCTCTCTCCCACTGTGTACCACTCATTCACAGTTTGAGGCAGGACATGCATTTGATTTAGTTACTGTTTTTCTTTTAGGAGAGTATTGAATGCATTGTGTATTGTGCAGATTATTGCAATAATGGAATACAATACAATAATAACAAGTGTAGTACTTGCAGCAGTATATGGTGTAAACCATGTCTTAAACATGTGTAATCATAGTTAATACATCAACATATAACAACATTGACATCAACATTCATATAATTTATACACTAATGGCTTTGTATTTTAATGTGCTGGTTGTGGTGACATATCTACAGGACACATTTCTAGGACACATTTTTGGTGGTATTTCGTATTGCATAGAGTTAAATTCTAATGTTACTGACCTCATTGTTCCATTTCCCTCATTTTACTTTATAGGACTGTTGTGTTTCACCTTTAGTGCTTTTGTTTCCCCAATTGTGCCTGGGTTGATTAGTCTCCAAGTTTGTGTTGGCGGGTCATTATCAGTGAAGTTTTATAACATATTTGGGAATTGTAAATATATGTATTCTTAGCTGATGGTGTAGTGTGGTGTGAGTCTGGTGTATTTTTTGCACTGTACACTGGCCTGTGACAGGAACAGATATGCATTAAAAACAGTTTGCATCTTGTAAAAGCTCACCATTGTTATGAGTGCGTGTGTACAAAATGAACACATGTACACTATTGTCAAGAGTTGAACATGCAGATTGTTTCTAGCTGGTGCTTGAAAAGAGATATTTACATACACCTTGTAACACAACTACTAACTACCAGGATGCAGATAACTATTGTGCACACAGCTATTCTAGCACCCCCAATCAAAGTAGCTCAAAGAGGTTTTTTACTTGTGTATGGTGACCCTGAGTCAGTAAAACAAGCACACCACCTAATGAGCAGACCCCCTCCTCAGTAACACACTTTGGAGTTGCTCAGGTTGGTCAGAAGTGCATACAGAAACGCATAGAGGTCCATTGTATGTGGCTGAGAGGGAGCAACGGAGGTACCCACTGGATGTGAGGCGGTTTGTTTGAGCGACAGATGTGATGGGTGGAGCACCGCAGAGAGCAAGGAATGGACAGCCTGAAGGAAAAAGAGAAAGAGTGGGAAGGAGCAAGAGAGGGAGGGAGGGGCCAGGCTCTGAGCAGATGTGGGCAAGGAGGCTCATTTTCCAACGGCACCAGGATTGTACCGTTTGACCAGATTTTACATTGGGAATTAAATAACAAATAGCTTACTCTGTTTTTGAGAAGTTTTCTCTCCTTTCTTTGTTTTCGACTGAATCTGTAATTGCCTGATTGGTTTTTTGGTACGGATATGCCAGATGTAGTCGTTTTCGGAGAGTCTGTTTAGTCCCGTGGTAACAGAATCCCAAAGCTACAATGCTTGGAATTGAATTTTGAAACTTTTTTTCTGTGTGTTGAAGTGTTTTTTCTTCAGTGTCAAATGAAGTCAAGAAAGAAGAAAGTCGTATTATTATAACTCCCGGTTTGAACCTATAGTGGGAATGATTTGAAGTTTCGGCATGTATGAGAGACATAGGCGGAGGTACAGTTTCTGTTCCAAAGCAGAGAGGACTGTGGATGTGGTCCTAATTAAGGTATGTTTGTGCCAATACTTTGAATTTCCTATTGTAGAGTTTATTACTAAATGTTTCGCAAGAAGGCCTCATTATTCATGTGCAAAATGATGTTTTGCTCATGTTGTTGTCACATAGACATGTCAACACCACACTCTGCTGAGCTAATGCTAGCCCATAAAAAATAAAAGCTACACTTTAAGGTCTCGTCAAATCCTAACAGCTTACTAACATGGTTGCCTTTGACTCGTGGCAGCAATGAGTGAGTTTACTGTATTTAAATTTGATTATCCTCTCCACAATCCTGAAACAATGTATCGTGGCATTTCATTTACGTTCTCAGTTGGGTGAATATGGAAAAGGTCTCAGCAGCATAATCAAGATTTTGTAGAGGGAAAATAATATTAGCACTGGCACTAAACACATGTAGTACTTTACAAAACCGATTCTGTTTATGCCAAATACAGTACAGCAGTACAGCTTATTCTGCTGGTCCCACATAGTAGTACTATTTCAGCTCCTATTTCCACTTGTTTTGAGCAGCACATTCACTTTTGCATATGTACAGTCATTGTTTTGTTTTAGGGTTATTGCTTTTTACTATACTGCTGACTAACTCCCACTATGAGATTCTTGTTAATACATTTCAAATATGTTTCTGTCTTACGAAAGTCCGCGACACATTACAGGATTTTTCAGTCTTCTTTTACCTGCAACAACAAGCACAGACCACAGACACAAAGAGAATCATATACAATTTTAAATCTCAGAGCACAAAGACTGCAGGGGGATATGACAGCGAAGAGACCACACACCACAAGCTGAAAGGTGTGAGCGCACCTTGCATCCAGTTTCCTGTCCAGAATAAAACGACTCACTTTGAGACTCAGTCTTGCACTTCTAGTTTAGATGCAAGTCAAAACCGTGTCATTATTTGTAAAATGTGGTGCAGTAGTTCAGATAAATGCTTTTTAATGCACAGAAGGCTGGCGATTAATGACCCAGGAAGTAGAGTCACTATCGCTAATCTGCAGCACCTTCACCCCGATCCTCGTTGCGTGGATGTAAACAGACACGTGAGGATCTACTCTCACCTTTTTACTTTTGAAGAACACTTCGAACTGAATTAATAGGACCGTTTGGTGGACTGGGTGTCATTACTCGCGGAGACACATTCTAATGGATAATATGGATGAGAATGCTGCAGTTTAACAACTTTATGAGAGGTTAGAAATAAAGTCGTCTTTAAATTATTTTTGCCATTTCCTGAGTTTGTATCTAGCGCCTCTGTCTGCCACTCCGTCTTCCCCTGACGCTCTATTTTAATGGATGTTGCCATGGTGATGTTTGTGGTTACAAATTAACAATATGGCAGAGCGGCTCAGAGTCGCTTGGACACCACACACATGAGGAGCACTGCGGCTTAAAAAAATGTTACTTTAAAGTTGTATGTTATTAAGTTGTGCTTCAGGGTGAAAAACCAATGCAAAAATCCAAAAATTCAGCAGTAGATAGTTGGCAGTTCTCTTAGAGCCAATGACTAGTGTGCTCTTCCCACGCGGCTCACACCCTCCTCTGTCTGGTCGATGTCATGGACCACAAACCACATGTCAAAGCTTTCAAGTCCAAAATTTGAGGCTTTACAAAAGTTCTTTATTGTAGGTGTCAAACAGGGCCAACACCTACTGGTCAAGTTTGATGTTTCATCGAATGGCAAAGCAATGTTTATGTTACATTGTACACACACTTGTAAATATTTAAAGCCACAGTATGTAACTTTTTAGCCAAAAATAGACTATAATATTTATTTGGTTTTGATTATTGCCCTGAAAAACTAAAAAACAAAAAAACAAAAAAATACATGTGTTCTTTGAGCAGCTTGCATCTCCACAAACCTGACTCTTATTTTGTTTCCATGGAAATGTTTTTCTTTCGGCTAAAATCCTTCACAGTATGCCATAAAACAATAAACTTGGCTATCTCCATGGAGAATGTTCCGAAGTATGGTTTTTAACTTTCTATTTCCATGGAATCATTCAGGTGACGTGCCACCTCCAGAAAGTTACAAACAGATAACTGGATCTCAGACAAATGAGCTGGAGAGATCTACAAGTGTGCACTTTAGCTCAGGGTCTTCTCAAAAATGCAATTTATTAGATGATCACTGCATACCACCAGTAAATTACCTTTTACAATTGTAGTAGGAAATATACTACATTTAATTAAAAGTACAGCTACACAAGTAACCAATGTTGAACCAGGTCTAGTCAGATTGCAGTGCTTTTGCATCTAAATTTGATTCTTTCTCAATGAACTATAATCATATTATGTACTATTTTCAGAAATTAATCTCTACTTCCTTCTAATCAATTTGCATTTTAAAACAACAGTCGATACAAAACCAGACCATGTGGCAGTGGGCAGCGAGTGGCCACCACCTACATGTAGACTGATTCAAAGTCCCTTTTTTGTGTTGAAGACTCTTTGCAGGATGTTGATAATAGACAGAGTGGGCAACATACAGTCCACACAACAGCACCATTGAGAGCAGAGCCTAAGAGGACAAAGACCGCTTTAACTTCTGTGATTAACAATCGCACAACTAAAAATGAGCTCATTGGGATGGCTCGGCCTACAAGTTTATCACAAGAGACTATTGAGGAGCTCTCAGATCTCAGGCTTTGAAGACATTAGTTCATTAAAATATGCTGTATATTGCACATGTTACAAGCATTTCCTATGATCAATCTGCTTTAACTCTCATTGTTAGGACTAAAGTGACTGAGAAAAGACATTACAGTAGGGAATGGATAACAACAAAATCATGTGCCACAAGGAGTGCGCCTTGTTCATGTGAAAGACAAACTTCATAAAAACAAGGAAATAAATGCACAAAATGTTGTCACACTAATGTCTTCATTTATGATAAAGTATGTCTGAAGCTGGTCTTGTTTTGTTCTTGTGGACCCAATCTTGTGGGATCTGTGTCTTGTCCCATCCTTAATGTTGACAATCAAACTTACTGAATCTTCATCCTGTTCTGGGTACATTGTCATTTCACCAATGACATGGCAAATGGATTTACCTGTTTCAGTGAATGCCACCAATTTACACTTTGATTGTGATGTTTTTGATGTAAATTAAGTTTTTCACATGTCACTTACTGTTTTGGTCTTGATTTCTTCAGATCCAAAGGGAGAGAGATGTTTTTGGTCCAGTCCAACACTGTGCAGACCCCAGCTCTCAGACAGGTAAGAACAGCTGGGAAAAAACCCTCACATTTTTCTAAATCTACGTGTAGCCACTAAAAACATTCCATTTGTTTCTGTAGCCATCTCTCAAGACAACAAGAAGCCTCCATTGGTGTGTTTACAAGAGGAGGAGGATGTCAGTCCAGAGACCAACACTGAGGACGGTGTTTTTAAAGAGGTACAAGACTGAACACTAGAGCAACTCTTTCATAGCTCCATCACCAAGCTAGATTATAGTAAGACAAAACGTTTGATAATTATTGACACTTTTGAGTACCCAGTCATCACTGTTGGGATCAATCAGATCAGGTTTTTATTTTTGTAATCTTTTTTTTTTTATTGACCTGCTGGATCAATCACAATCTAAAAGAGTAAGTTCTGCTTTTGACGTGTTGAAGGGTGCTCATTGTTTTTCACTCGATTAGCACCAGAGTGGTCCAAACAAAGCCCACTTTTCACCATCTAATTGCCTCTAGCCCAAAAGTCCTCACAGCACTCTGAAAACAACATGTGTACACACCCACAGCGTTTCCTGTGCATGAACATTTCCATAAGCTGAACATAATCAGTGGTGGTCTGCGTTCATCGCGTCAGAGCTCTTTGACGTCACGCGGCAGCTGGCCCCAATATTGCTCCTTCGTCTGGCTAAAAAAAAACAGTGCTCACGCGTACTACCTTTATGCCTTCTAAAATTAGCCGCTCTGGGAGAAGTCATGTTACGCAACAGACTGGGAAACTATCCTCTCTGCAGTTTGGCAAGGAGTTGAGGAAAAGCTGGCTGTTGCACATACAGTAGTTGCGTGGCTAGAGGTCTTTAATGAAAAGTAGTCACACATTCTACAGTTACTTTCTAATACTTCATTGGTCATATGAATATTGTTTTGGATGAATGTTTTTTGATCTTTGGTCCACTTCACTTAAAACCAGCCCTTCATAGATCCTTGATACTGAAAGAGCAGTCACAGCGAGAGTATGACTCACTTGTTCTGAAAACCACTTTTCCACTGGGTTTTCTCATATTTGTGAGGCCCAAGGCTAGACGAGGCATGATTCCTTGTGTTGATGACATTTATTTGGTCGACAGCTGGCTGGACAAGCATTTTTATGCTTTTTGTCTTTCAATTTCCTAGATTTCATAATTCACCATGCAATGACTTCCTAAAAGTGGTTTAACAATAAATGTATTTTTGCTTTTAGAATAAATCTTTCTGGTGCTTCACTCATCAAATTTGTCCAAATTGTTGAAGAAATATATATTGTGCCCTGCAGTGTGAGACCCCTTGTACAGAGTGCAGTGATCAGAAGGTGCGTGTGTCCTGGTCTTCTACTGACGATGCCTCGTCCGTGCTGGGAACCTTCAGTGAGGAGCGTTCAATTTCAATCTCTGATCCAAACACCTCCAGACTCTCTTGGAAGTCTGAGGCGGAGGACACAGGTAACTTTAACAGTAATCCCAACCCAAAAGTAATCATATGTTTTATATATTTACTTTACTTTCAGTTAGGGAGCTCATAAAATACCCATTTAACCCATGAAACTAAATCAAATCTTCCTAATGATGCGTAATTGTTTGCTTTCTATGTAAAATGTGTGAATTACTTGTGTTATTCAAGGACTTGGCGAAATGGAAGGAGGAGAGGAGGATGAGAGAAAAGATTCACTGCCTGAAAACATTTTAACGTCGGCCATCTTGAGAGCTTCTCGCCGCCGCTCTCTGTCGCCATTGCGACGACACAGCTGGGAGCCAGGGAGGAATGACGCCACCTCTGACATGAACATGGGACAGGGCAGGTCCGGCCTTACTTAGCCCTACATTGTTTATGGTTTTGTTATATATTTTACTTACAATACCCTGGTCTTTTTCTTATAGTTCTCTTGTAAGTCTCTCAGAAGAATCCAAGCCTACTAAAACACCTATTCACAGGAGAAGGTAAGCAAATGCTCATTATATTTAGATTATTCTAAACTTACTCTACATATTGCAGTGTGTTATATTCAAGATTATAGAAGAAGAATCATTCTCATTCTCTTTTTTTCAGTATGAGCTGGTGTCCATCTAATCTAGCTCCCTCTGACCCAGAGCCAATTGACAGCCGAAGGTAATCAAACAGGGTAGTAACTTTTTTGAGCCAGACAATGAGATGTGCAATAAATTACCAATTTTTTTCTTCTTTTTTAGCTATAGTCTAGAGGGCTTGGTGGAGGTGGAGCAGGGTCCTCTTCCATGTGAGCAGGGGGATTTAGAGCCGGGTCAAGAACAAGGCTGTTTCTCTGAGGAGGGACAGCAGGTAAATCTTGATACTGTTCTTTTTCAGTTCATACATGATCTTCACAATTTGAAGAGCAAAACCACAACAGATACATACCTAAACTATTTTTTTTATGTCTTCCTGCCTTCAACGTAGTGTAGTTGTGCGTTACTACTAGTTCTCCTTGAACACAACAGTACCTAAAGGTACATTAATCACCATCTGCTTGTCTCCATGGAGATGTTCTTGCTTTTCCTGAAATGTTCCACATTCAATGAATTACAGGTGTTTTATTGCTAAGAATGCCTTGAAATACTAAAAATATCACACATTTTTATTGTGAATGGGCTCGCCTCTCCATACATAGTGCAAGTCATTTTGTAGCCTGAAGTTTACTCTGTGCCTTGGTCTCTGTTTGAAATTACAGTTAGACCAAGCAGGAGGACAGGTGGTCTTGTGTTGATAGAATAGGATTTCACATAATTACATATTACATAAATACAGTATATTACAACTGTAAAAGCATCTTCAGTTTTCGAATTTACATGTCACCAGGTCCTGTCAATGACTACCAGCTGTCCTGGAATGTTTCATCACCAAACCCTCACCAAATCTCTCTCCATGGTAACCATCAGTCACCGAGACATTGATGGTGAGTGTCTCCAAACCCTGTTTTTTATCTCCCACAAGTAATTTATTAAAATGGTGAAAGTTTTGCTCTTATGTACCCACTAAATCCATTTTAGCTTGTGGATGTCTACGATCCAAACGCCGCATCAGCTTCTCCATCAGTATTTCCCCACTACTTTCCAAAAACAGACGTTTCTTTTCTTTGGGCTCTTCCTCCAGTGATGAGGATGAGGAGGGAGGGAGTAAGTACGCTGTCTAAACATTGGCAAAAGTCTGCGTGCTAAATAATATGGGCAAAGCTAACCACAAGCTCATTTTTGTGGTCAAAGTGATAACCCCCTCCCTCCAGTGTTCCTAATCCTCTCTAAAATCCCCTCCTAATAATTCTATATTTTTGTCATGAGACACTGTATCACGGCCTACTCTTTAGTTTTAAACCAATTTTCAAATTTTTCAGATAACTAACTGTAACCATAACTGTGTAACTGTCACATCATGAACACCTGGAAGACAAGTTTCTTAAATCAATACTCGCATCATGAAGAAATGAGCTCAAACAGAAATTCATCCTGCAAATTGCCACTAGAGGGCACTGATCATCCACTTAGTCAAGCCCAATTTTTTTTGGTCAATGGTTAAATATGCAACACAAAGAGCTGAACATGCAACAGTGAATCCACATAAACTTTCCTATTGTGTCCATAACCGTCCCACTCCATTTTCTCCTTAGGCAGTCTCCTTCACTCCTTATTTCATTTTTATTTTTTTTTCAATCATGTTTTCCATTCTAATTATTTGGTATACCTATGTTGTTGTTTTTTTTTAGGCACAACCTCTTTCACGTGTAACCCCGGCTCTGTGGAATACAGGTACTTGTGCATTTATTACACAAATGATACAAAATGAAGGTTTTTATAAATTTCACATTTCTGGTTCTTCTTTCTGTCCTGTAGTATTTCAGAAGAGGAGCCAGGGCCACTGAGAAGCACCACGGAGGGGAAAGGAGGGCCCAGAATCAGCCGAACATTCAGTTACCTCCGAAATAAAATGACCAAAAAGGGAAAGGTAGGAAAAATAAAGCATTGCACAGAAAACTTTTATTGTAATGACTGGTAACTCTTATTGATGTAGCATTTGTGAATTTGTCTTTTTATATAATTGACATCATATAGTAGTCAATGTGTGTTACAAACAGAATATTTAGATTTTTGGTGATAAATGGGCAAGAAAGTAAGTATTAGACATTGGCATGTGTCTAAAACAAAGTTACCAGGGGACATATGAGAAAAAGGAGCATTTATCCCCAAGCTTGCTGGTCTGCAAATTAAATGTTTAAGTTTATTGAGCACCCGGGTAAAAATGTAAAACATTCCGATTTTAGTTAACATCTTAAATGACCTCACACACAGCACTGCAGAAATAATGAAGTGGAAGGGGAAGTCACTGTGCATAAACAGATGGTGTTTCATCTACTTCCTGGTTTTGAGTCAGTCAGACGAGGCAGAAGACACTTATACACACTGAGCCTACTACAATGGGTAACACTGACAAGATGTAGGGCGTGAAAGCCTTAGACAAGATCAAAACAACAAGCAGCAGAAGATGTCAGAAAGACTGGGCAAGAGAATCTGCTACTCGGTCAAATGGACGTTAGACTTAAGTGAGGTAAGAGATGTGGGCAATTTGTGCTCAGCTGCGGACACATCTTTAGTAATTATTCTGTTGACAGTAAAAGAAATTAAATTCTCTCAACTGGAACAAAAGTTATTTGAATGAAGACATTTCACTGCTCATCCAATATGCTCCTTCTGTTCTGGTCTGGTCTGTTGACACTTGAATGAAAATTATTTAAACAAATTAATAGACTAGAAATCCATCAGCTATCAGCTAGCCAAAGTTTGTGATGTTTGTTTTTGTTGTGTACATTTTAGGAGAAAGAAAAGGACAGAAAAGGAGAGAAGGAACGAGAGCCTAAAGAGAAAGACAAGAAGTGGTCCCAGAGTCATGTGTTTGTCCCCGTGTGTCCGCCTGTGTCCAGCTGCTGTCAGCACTGCAACAAACTGCTGCAAACCAAAGAGTGCTTCCTCTGTAGCAGTAAGGAAATCTTTGTGCATTTCTTTATCTCTAGTAATGGCCTTGTTTGATGTTTCCCAAACATGTTTTTATGCAACCATATTTCAAAAGACAAACTTTCCGTCTGGTTTATTTATATTTAAGTTTAAAAATAATAATTAAAAAAAGAGGTATAGGGAGGTATGTTTGTTGAAGACTTATGTTTGACAGTAAACTGTGAAACCTCCAAGCTGTGTAAAGTGTGTGAGTTCAGGAAGTGCAGGGTGAGATCATTGTCGCTCTGTATTGACTGTACAAGGACCTTTATGTTCAGTGGCAGTAAGTGTCTGGTGGTCTTCTTTTCCTGCAGACTGTGGTGTTCATGTTCACAAGAGCTGCAAAGACAGTGTGGCTGTTTGTGTAAAGAATAAAAATAAGGTAGGTATCTACAGCTTCAAAGGGCCAAACTTAGGAATTATAGTTCAGTCATGTTAATGTTTATTGCACTTTTAAACCGCAGTTGGACAAAGTGTAATGTACAAGCCATAAACATGTGATTTAGCAATGCACTTTTAGGCACTCAGAAAAATCATTGACAAATCTAAAGGACACTTTTAACTTATATCTGTTCTTCTGCTTTCTAGCTTCAAGTCATGGCCCCAGATGCTGCTCCTCCAGCTGTAACAACCAGGACAAAATGTACTTTTTAATGTTTTTTTCATGAAAACTATTTGTCCTTAACTATTCATTCATACATACATACATACATA
>KN471905.1:6737-38663 GCA_000787095.1 Periophthalmodon schlosseri
TGAATAATTGATAATAAGACATCAGATTAACCCAGTAAATGAAAAGCCAATCCTTGCAAACTAAAATTAGGGTATACGTTATTTCGTACATTTTTTTTTTTTTTGTCGATATTTCATTTGAAACAGTAGCACCCATAGAACAATGTTACCCCTCGCCCTTGATCTGAGATTTTGACATCATCAAATTCTATTCCCAACGAGGACCTGCAATGACTTCTGACGTCACTAGGCTCCTGTGATCCGGTTGGCTGGCGCGCGTAAAGGAGGGGGGCCCACCACCACCCAACGCCATTGAACATTTGCGCCGTGCGAGCGTTCGGTTTGGAGGGAGGTGTGTGTCATACTCTACTGGCTCGCTCAGATACCCGCCTCTCGCTTATATAGTGCGCGTGGAACTCGGGCAAAGCGCAAATTAAAAGGTTTGTGGCCGCGTCAAGACGAGTGGCAGCCGGGTTGATTGTTGAGTTCGTTCGTTCGCTCGGAAAGTTCGGAGTTCCAATTCACTTCAGCGGAACCGGAGCATACATGTCTGTAGTTTCTCCGTACATCTACTGGTGAGTGGCACATCCTCTTTTGTAGTAGCAAGGTGCATTGGTGTTAAGGGATGTACAAAATATTTCCGAAAAAAAGTTGGCTACGTTGGCACGCACGGTTAATTAAAAATGTTCGCGCGTAATTCGGGTTTAATCGTTTTCGAGATGGTGGAATTGCAACACGTGGAACAAACAAATCAGAACCGTTTCCATCATGAGTGTAGGATAAAATATGTAAATTAATGATGATGAGTCTGTTTTAATGGAAAATTGATACTTTGTTGTTCCATTAACTTAAATAACCATTTAGTCAAAATTAAAAATACCACGATGCTTTTGCGTATGAAGAAAAAATGACGCAAAATATTCGCTGTAATCACTTCAGTTCAGTTTAATTTTATTTGAATATTTGGATTGCTACAGAAGTGAAGCCGGACCCCTCCATCCACCTCTATCTGTTTTACATAGATTCTTCTTGCTATAGTTCAATTTTGCAATCATACATTATATTACAGAATTGTTTTGATTCAATAACTACGTTGCAAGGTCACGCCTCGTCTCATTGACTGAAAAACGATAAACAGCAAATGCCAAGAGAGATTCTTACATTTACAAAAGTTTAGCTGTAAAATTACAACCAGAAACCAGATTCTTTGCTAAACCTCTTCCTGCTAAACCTCTTTTTAAGTTAAAGAACACGTCGCCTATAAATACTGTGTAGTACTTTCCCTGGTTCTGTTCCGCCTCTGTTGTGCACCCACTGGAGTTTCCTTTAAAGACTCTTTCCTAAAGCATTTGAATCTATGTCAGGCCACAGTGTATGTTAATGTGGCATCTTGGAAGGTTTGTGTTACTTTTTGATCTCATGAAATCTCTCTAGTTTGAAATGTATTAAGTGAAGTGAAGCATCTTATCGCTTTAAATTGTTACTAGTTCCTTTTAAACCATTTACAGTGGTTCAAAGTTATTCCTCACTTACCTTTTATGCGTTCGGAGCATCCCAGTTATTCGTCGCAATGACTTCACAAGAGCTATTCGCGACTTTCAGAGAGAAGTTTTGCCGTGGTGGTAAAGCTAACGACAACTAGCATGCCAACGCGCACTTCCTCACTATAGGACAGTAAAACGCTTTCTAATTAGATGCAGACGCTACACAGCGGACTTATTTTGACCTCAAGAGCTGCTTTTGCAATGTATCTGTATTGGGGCAAGACAAATATTGCTCAAATACATGGGGAAAATTGGGTACTCCCCCTTTTATACGAAACTATTGTGGATAAAAGTGATACTGTTCGCTTTGGGGTTATAAATGGTAAAGTCAGTTGTTACGAGAAATTGGTTGAGTCCAGTCTATTGTCGTGGGTGAATACATATCTCGTACTAACCGTAACCTTTACGCTGGCCATTCAGTTTGGTTTGTTTTTTCAGACCGTACATGGGTAGACTTTTCACGATGATTAATATATCGACTTATCTTTCAATATATGTGAGATGAAACGTTAATTTTGGGGGGTATTTATCTGGCTTTTTCTTTGTACTAGTGGGAAATTGTTGGTTGTTTTTCTGTACTATAATGAGGTTTGAGCTGCAGAAGGTTGATTTAGTTCATATTTTTAACAATTTTGTACATTTAGAACGGTTTTGGGGGGATAGTTCTGCTCCGTGGTTGGTTTTCAATATTCTCGTTTATCGTCTGTATTTACTTCAATATATCGCACTTCAGAATTTGTTATCTAAGCCCCGCTTATAGGCCTGTCATGATAAGTGTTTTTTGGTTAGGTTATAGGTCACTGTGGTTACTTTAGGTGCCCTGTGTAACTTTTCCGGTTGAGGGTCCACTACTTGCGTCTACACGGAGATGTTGTTGCTGGCGCTCAACTTATCTGTCTCCATCAGGACTAGCAGTGACGCCACATAGTAAGTTACAGATAGCGCAGAAACCTCACCCAGTTCAAGGTATTTTTTAATTCGAATACCTGTATAGATGACTTTAACTGGGGAATATTCCAAGCAAAGCAATGACCTCTCCATGGAAACAAGCAGGTGTCGTACCCTCCACTAGAGAAAATATAACTAATGGAAGTAAGAAGTGCATATTAAAACTGTTCTTGCGCGACCAACACACTCTCACCTCAAAACCTGGTGAACAGAGGTGGGTAGTATTCACTCAGTTACATTTACTTGAGTAACTTTTCAGAGTACTTTTCAAGCAGCATACTTTTACTCCTACTTGAGTAATATTTTTTTATTGAAGGAACAGTATTCTTACAGTGGGAAGAGTAACCAAAACTTTTACTTAAGTAAGTCTACGTGTGACAGAAGCTTTATGTTGACAATATGACATGATTTGAACATTTATATCGTTTCTTGCACCGCTCCTTCAGATATAATTTAGCTTGGCTCATTTTTGTGTCTGTCCTTTGAAAACACCAGATTTCGCGCATTATTTAATGTTTACGTTGACTTCAAATCCGATGTTGCGTCCCGACAGTTACTCTACAAGTTACTCTTAGTTGAGTAGTAGTTTACCCAATTGCGTTTTTGCTTTTGAGTAACTTCTTAAGCCACTACTTTGTACTTCCATTTGAGTAATATTATTTAGAAGTAGCTTTTGGCTACTCTATCAGCTTTGACAGTGAAGTACAGTAAGTCAATAAAGTTGAACTGTTTTTGTGAGTAGGCTATGTGCACCTGCAAAGCTCCACTATCTCCCACAAGTGATGGAAAAACACTGCAAACATTAAAGGGGACCCCAGCTCGATTTTTTTTCCACATCAAATATTCGAACCTAACCCACATACTTATGCACAGTTACACATAGAAAGGGTGGGTCTGTTTGTGCTGCTGCTGCTTCTGCTGCTTGGGAACCTGTCACTTTGAAACATGATTTGGCTCAAACCTCAGCTAGCACAGCGCGAGGAGGAAGTTCTGAGCCCACGTCTTTACAGTAACCACACGATGCTTTTCCGTCAGCCCCGAAGTTGCTCCCCTCCGGTTCTTGCTTGGGTTTTCTGAAGGAACAGGAAGACCTTTTGCAAAACAATGCTCGCAAGAATGCAGCATGGAATTTAACTTCGTGAATGGTACAGGCCTGTCACGATAACACATTTTGAAGTGCGATATATTGCTGAAGTTGCTATTGACAACTCGCTAACGCAGTAATCCAAGAGCAGATTTATACCACAAAACTATTCAAAATCTACGATATTAAAAGAAAAACATGAGCTGCAATAAAAAAAAAAATGGCAGAATGAAACGCTTCAGTACTTGGTTTGCATCTGTAATGTGTCATAAAAATGATTAATTCAACCTTTTACGGCTTAAATCTTATCATATAATCAAAAAATAACCCAAATTTTCAAGTATTGCAAAGAAAAAGTACACACGATACATATTGACCCCAAAAAAATATTGTTCCATGTAACATATTGAATAGTAAGTCGATGTAGTAATTATCATGACAGGCCTAGTGAGTAATGAGGAACCAGAGTAGCTGTTTGGGGTTGAAAGATGAACCGCGTTTGAATCGGAATTGCAATGGACGTAATTGGAACATCGCAAACACTACAATTATTTACTTGGCTTAACTTCCTCTGCATACAATAAAGTAAACGGTGTAATCAGTTCTAAAAGCCAGCGGCTAACCCCGTAGTTTAGACCTTTACAAACATGTTCTGAAATGCATGGGATTCTTTAGCAGTTTAGCAGTTCATATTTCAGTCTCAAATGTCAACGCTCCGGGACAAGTCCAAAATGCAAACTTTGAACAGAATCAAACTATTAAAACATAAATCGCTAATTTTAATCAGAAAAATTACAATTCAATTTTTATTTTTTTTTCCAAAATTGGGACAGTCTGGGTTGTTGGGGTCAGTATTTATCGTACATACTTTTTGAGCTGACAGTCTCTACTTTTTTTTTTTTTTTTTAAATAATGTTAAATAAGGCTATACTGAAAGTGTCTTGCTCAGGGACACTACAACACTAATTCAGAGCGGCTGTCAAACCACAGACCTGTACGTGCACAGTCACTACCGCCTTGATGCTCCACGATAAGCACCGTGAAGATGAGATCTTTGAAGTGTCTTGCCCATAGAAACGACAGCAGTGAGCCGCGCTGGAGCCGGGGATCAATCTCACAACCTCAAGTCGGCGAATATTGGTTAATGAACTGTGTATATTGTTGTTGTCAGTTCGTAAAGATGAGCTTTTGGCCATGTTAAAACGGTGCTCCATCACCGTAAGTTTACTCAGAGTTGTAGTTCCATTGATTCCTGTATTGTCTGGCATTTTGAGGCTCGAGTGCTCAGAGGAAAAAAAAAAAAAAAAAAAAACTTCTTGGAATCGCAGATGCTAAAATTAGATCAAAGATTGTATTGATTTGGAAGAATTTAAAATCAATACAAAGTTCCATTGTCCATCACGCGCGTGTCATTGGTGAAGAGTGTTATAGCATTAGGATGATGGGATGGAGGATGGATGGTACTTTCCTGGAAGTTGAACCTCCAGTGTCCCCAGGGAGAGGTGCTCTTATCGGGGGCACAGTGCAGAGGTTCTGAGTACCTACTTGGTTGTACGTTACCTTTTTAGGTATTCTGCCTGTTTTCATGCAGTCTCCTTATATGGGTTTGGTCAGTGGTGGATGAAGTACTCAATTTTGTTACTTTTACTTTTTAACTTTAAGTATCGCATGAAAAAAATCGATTTAAGAAAAAGTATTCAAGTGCCCATTTAAAATGTACTTCAAGAGCAAAAGTAAAAGTATTTCACACAAGTGTTGTTCATTTGTTAAAGTGTTAAATATAGTGAAATTGATTAAAAAATTATACGTATTTTGGTCAACAGTAACAATACGAATCAGTTTCTTAATTTTTCTTGTTAATTTTGTGTATTTATTTTTGTTTGCTCAAAGCCGAAGCTCAACCTCGAAAACTTTAGTCAGGATGTTACCACGAACATTGTAAAAATAACCCCTCAAATCATATGAAAAGTACTTTTTACTTTTCAGTCCAGTTCAAAAATGTAGTGGAGTAGAAAGTACAGATACCTGCTCCCAAATGTAGTGAAGTAAAAGTAAAAAGTATCTACTGTAAAATTTACTTAAGTACCTGAAAATTCTACTCAAATACAGTACTTTACTACTTGTACTTTGTTGCCTTCCACCACAGGGTTTGGTCTGAAGCTGAACTCAAAACTAAAAGCAAAACAACAAAATGTTCACAATTTTCTTGGCGTAGATCACAATTTTTACCACAGTTGGGGCTGCAACGATTAATGGACAAATCATGACTAGTCAACTATATTAAAAAAAACAAAAAAAGTTGTATTTTAATAATCTTAATCATTACTGGGCAATACAGACATTATTAAATCAAAATGGAAAAAAGCGTAAACAATTTCTGATTTTCTACAATACACTTTATTTGTAAATTCACTCAATTCTCCATATTTCAACATTGATTTGATCGATAAAACGTTTACAGTGTACAACAGAAATAATCGTTTGACTTGTCAATTTAATTAGAAAAATCGCTGCTGACTAGTCCGACCGCTAAAATAAATGGCATTAATACGATTGACTGAGATTCAGGAGCGGGGCCACGCCTCCACCTCCTCCTGCTCCTCTCCAGCGAACCACAGCTCACCTCAACCCCACCTCTAATTACCCAGAAGCCCTGTTTAAGCCCTGTTTATGCCCCGTTTGAGTCTCTACCCAGCCTCCGCGTCGATCCGTATCATCGATGAGTATCTTTTATCGCATACCATTGTTGTGGCGTGGTCCTTGCCACTGAATCATGTTTGCGAGTCCAATGCCCATAGCGGGTTTTGTTTTGAAAAGTAAAATGGTTAGCATACTTTACAAGCGGTTAAACTCACTTGTAAAGTATGCCGCTTTACAAGTGAGTTTAACCAGTGACTTTTCAGAGATCAGCTGATGTTTTTAGGGTTTTGGGGGTTTTTTTGCCTTTGCCGATGCCAATACGATTAAATCTACTACAAACTTTTTTTTTAACCTATCAGAGACCTGTGTAGTCACGTTTTGTGCAGTTATCTCTTCCATTTCAAGTGTTAAAATAAAGCTTTATGTGGATTCTTTAGGCAGCAGGTCTGGGGGGGGAAAAGAATTGACCTGCCGGAGGTTTCAGGCCGACAGCCGCTTCGCTAAAACGTGCAAATATCAGCCCATCTTCACTCCCCTGTCACTCATTCAGAGGAGGAGGGACGGGTGTTTGAGGTATCAGATCACAGTGAGATTTTTCATATCCCCCACCTGTTTTCTTATCAAAACCCAAACGCAAGTTGTTTCATCTGCGTGTATTTGATCCTCCATATTTACAGCTGTTATTTAAGTCGTTCCGTGTTATCAGGTGCTTTCCTTTTAACCCTCTTTCATTGCGTTGTATGAAGGTTATAATATAAAACAGGAAATGTCAAGTCTCGCTAATGCAGAATATTTAAAAAAAATCACCTGTTATAACACTGTTTTTTTTTTTTTGGAAGTTGACCTCAAAAGCCCCCAAAGAGTTGTACAGTCATGCGCACGACAGAATTTAGAGCATGGGTTAAGTACATTTGGCGGAACTGGCACATTGAACCTTCTTTGAAACACCTCTCCCTCAATGACCTGCAGAAGCCACAGTGATATGTCTAGCACTCTTGATTTTAACACGCGTCAATCTGAAAGCGAAAGTGATCTGCAGAGCATGAAAACGAACGCTCCACGCTAACTGGGCAAAACGTCAGAACAAGCCGAGACGCCAGAGTTTTTGTTAGATCGTGTGAAGACAAAAGCATCGACACGTTTCATTCCACAAATGCACAAAGCGCTTCAATCCGCGAGAGATGATGGTCTTGCATATTTCTGTTAAAATGGCCATTTGACTTTTGCCAAAACCACAATGCTGCGCCGTGATTGGTCCAAACTCCATCCCACTGGCAGTTTGAACCTTAAGGCGGAAGTTGGATTTTCGTGACATAAAATACCTCCTCTTTAAGCAGCCAGATGAATTTCGCCGTATTCATTTCTGTGGGGTAATAACTGCGAACACGTTACACATTTAGCTCGCCATGTTACCTTTTATTGTTTTGAAAATGCTACTCGCCAAGTAGGGTGGACAAACGTATGAAGATGTGAGCAGATATGACTTAAGAAGACCTTTTGTTTCTTAAAATGGGGATGTGCAATGAATTTTTATGAATTATGAACCGAATCCAGATTGACATTCAGTCACAGCCAGTTCTGTGCCTGTAAAAGCCGGCGGTTTGGAAGTCCATCTTGCCGTCAAGTGCGCCGTGTAACCTTTTAACAATTTAGCATTATGTTCTCTCGTCTGCTCCCTTCTCCCTCCCTCCGTCCTCCATCGGTTCTCCCTCCTCCTCTCTTCCTTCTTATTGTCCTCTTCATGTTTTATTAGGCCGGTGCTCTGTTATTCTTAGCCAAGCAGGATGTTTATAGGATCCCAGTGCAGAAATATGACGGACAAGGACTCGCTGTTTATCTCCACTCCCCGCTCCTCTGCTCAGGTCCCTCTCCTGTACTCGTGGAATTTCTAGAATATTTTTATGGTTTGGCTTCACGTCTCTATTTTCATTCACTAGTCTGTTTAAAACGACACATCTGGCAGATTTTGTTTTTCCGTAATCCTTGCATATCCTCCTTAACCTTCTTTTGTATTTTTGGATATCCGGGTATTGTCTCCAAAAATGTCTGCGGTGTCCTGGACTGTGCTGGAAAGGTCACGGCGCACGCAAAGTTTTTGTATTCAACTCTGATGGTTAAAAAAATACATCTTTTTATAAATCATTCGGGCTGTATTTGAAGTAATCTATGCAGAGAGGAAGTACACCACGGTCCACTGGCAAAACCACAGTGGCAGATCGGTTAGTAAGTCTTCCTTTTTTTTTTTTGGAGCAAGAAGGTCTCAAGTTCAATTCCCCGACCATGTGTCCGGCTCAAGAGCAGTAGAAGAGACCCCGGACACTGCACTGGTTCTTTCAGTGTTACTGAAGGACCACGTTTGCTTTTTTTAAATTTTTTATAGAAAATGTGTAGAATAACTAACAAAGGTGTACCATTGGCTTGACTGGTCCATTTATTTCTTCCGCTTAAAATGATCTGCGATATTCCATTTTATTACCTCGTCTATCTTCATACAGTTAAGGAGATGTAGTTAAGACAGTAAAAATCATATACAGGTGCACGATAAACAGAACTAGATCATTTTAAACGGTTTGCAGTGGTCCAAAGTTATTTCTCACTTACCTTACGGGTCAGAGCATCTTAATTATTCACAGCGACGAGTTTATAAGCACTTTTCACAACTTTCAGAGGCCAGAGGTGAGTTAGCAACAACAAGCTAGCAACAACTAGCATGCTAATAGTGCACCTACTTAACTGTGAACACTAAAACGCTTTATAATTGGAGCAAGACACAAACTAGATCATTTTAAACGGTTTGCAGTGGTCCAAAGTTATTTCTCACTTACCTTACGGGTCAGAGCATCTTAATTATGCACAGCGACGAGTTTATAAGCACTTTTCACAACTTTCAGAGGCCAGAGGTGAGTTAGCAACAACAAGCTAGCAACAACTAGCATGCTAATAGTGCACCTACTTAACTGTGAACACTAAAACGCTTTATAATTGGAGCAAGACACATTTTGCTCAAATACATGGAAAAAAACTCTGGTACAGCCGCTAAGTCTGTCACCTCACTATCAGGGTTTGGGGTTCGATTCCTGCTATTTTCTTACTGTTGCTAACGACATCCAGTATGCTAACAGTGCACTTCCTTAATCTTGGACACTAAAACACTTTATAATTAGATGCAGATAGTGCACACTGGACTTATTTTGACCTCAAGAGTTGCCTGTATAATTATATCTGTACTGGGGCAAGACATATTTTGCTCAAGTAAATGGAAAAAAAACTTGCATACAGCTACTTTAAGTCTGTCACCTCACTATCAGGGTTTGGGGTTTGATTCCTGCTATTTACTTAGTGGTGGTAACTAGTTAAATAAATACTAATCTAACCTTCTGCAGTGGCTTAGTGGTTAGAACATTTGACCACCAACCAAAGACTTTTTTTAGGTTCAAATATTTTCCCCCATATCCATGATTCTAGGACTGGCAATTCCTGTTTTTACAATTGGAAAATTGTGCAAACTAAGTCACATCAGTTTTGTTTGGAATATGCAACAGAATCTATTTTTGCTTTTGATTTATTTATCTTTCGCAGTTACACGTGCTGGTATGTTTCTGTTTTTAGCTGTTTTTCCACTTCTCCAAAAGGCCAGGTCCCATAAGATTTAGGATCCAGACTGGGCCGCAGGACAACAATGCTAACCCCGACCGCCGCTGTAATGGCTAGCTTCAGAATGGCAGGACAGTCCAATGAGTTGCAGAGGGATGCACTTAAAATCATTCGGTGCGGTTTCTTTCCCTGCTCTGTGCCTTATGGTAATGTGAGTGTTACCTAATGGGGTTAGCATGACGTGGCTGCTTGTGTTTACGTAACCATAAGTCATCATTTTAAGTAGGACTGTGCTCAAGAATCAGTTATATGCATCCTTGCTTGAGAAACAATTTTTAAGGTTGTTTTTTCTTTTCTTTTTTTTTTTTTTCTTTTTAAATTTTAGCTTATGTCTGCAACCGTTTGAGTTTTTTGTATTTAGGTTACAAAAACAAACAAAAAAATTGAATAGCATTTAACCAGATGTAGCTGCACAACGCTACAGACAGACTTTTTAGTGAATATTTTGTGTTTTTGTGATCAATCCTTCCAGCACATGTATGATAATGATTTACAATTATTAAATCCAGTGTTTGCTATATTTGGTTAATCAGTCAGACTGGTCACACACTTGAGAATCCTTAATAATAATAATAATAATGCGTTGGATTTATATTTATTTTAGGCCCTGTTGTTATTTTATTTTATTCATTTTTTATATTTATTTATATTTATTTTATATTTTTTGGACACTCAAAGACTTGCATTATCCATTCACTGTGGTAAGCTGCTATTGTAGCCACAGCTGCCCACAGATAGAAGTGTGGCTGCCAATCTGTACCATTGGCCCCTCTGACCACCACCGACACTCGCGCACCACATTCATACCAGGCAATGTGTGTGAACTGTTGTAGTATCGTGATATCGCTAAGCAACAGGATCAACACTCCGTACCAATTTTAACACAACAATGGCAAAGACATTTAATTTTCAATACAAAATAAGTCTGTTAGACGATGTTGATATAGATTGTCTTGTTTGTTTTTTGTTTTTTTCAGTAAGTCTATCGATACTTGTTCAGATGCGTATCTAGTTTCAACACTATAGTTTTAGTATCAGTCGGTATGGATATAGTTTGAGTATTAGTATTAGTAGGGTATTTGTATTGTGTAATGTCATTTCCTGCTTTGAAAACGCACTCACCTCGCAGCAGTTTTTTGGGACATTTTTGAAAACGCTACAAATGAGCTCCAGCCAGCGATAAATCATTCAAATTCCACCTCCCAAAGTGGGTCAAAAAAACAACTGTGTTACTGGACCCGGCGACAGAACAGTCTGATATGACTAAGCTGGCTGTTCTTTGTCCTTTAAAAGTCAGTTAGCTCACACGTAGCGCACCAGCCTGCAGCCACTGACCAAAATGCCCTTTACTTTAAATAGCTCTCGTGAGAAGGCCCGCCAGCGTCTCCTCTCAAAACATGGGACTGCTTTTTTCCTCCAGATGATGATTCTCAAAAGTGGATGCATCGGACGTGGATAAACAGTGGTCTAAAATGGAAAGTTTGATGGAACGGAGTACATGACGGTCGAATACCACAGCACGCCCCCAGCGCTCTCCAAATGACTGATTGCCTAAAGAGCTAGCACATTAGAGCCGTTAGCAAGCACCTTACGCAAGCGTGCGCACCGAAGGCCAGAAAGTTTGTGGTCACATAGAAAGAGAAACCCCAAAGCGTGCGTCGTGAGCCGTACTGCAAAATAGAGATGGTTAGAGTTCTGATAATTTTGACTATCGATCTTATTCGGCCCCGCCCACTTTTGCCGTAAATGCGACTAAACCGGGCTTTCTTTGCGGTGGCACTTGCGCTTAAGAGGGAGTCTCATTCATTTCAGTGGAGAATTTGAGAAGTTTTGCTGTTAAAATGTTATGTAAAGTAGGTTGATTTGTGTAAAAATAAAATGTTGTGTGTCCATGTGACCTGTCAAGTCAAAATTTCAAACTCGATTTTGATGCTAAGGAATAGACTCGATACTCGACACAGATTCCGATAGCACGATGACCATAAAAAATACGACAGTAGACTGTGATTTTCAACATTTTAATGGTAGTACTTTATTTAATATTCCCGTGTGGCCTTATATCTGTGTAATCCCTCAGTCGTCCAGTAGGTTCCATAGTGGTCCATGGGCGTGTACTAGTCTATGTGTCTTATACTTGTGAAAGATACAGCTCAAGATCGTTCAGGAAAGGTTCATTTCTGTCCTGTGAATGTGACTTTTTTTAGTATTGATACTTGCTCAAATGAGTATCTAGTTTCGATACTTGTTTTAGTATCGATTAGTGTCAGGTTTATGGAGATTAGGATAGGATTAGTAGTGTGGTTTTAACTTTCTGTTGCCATGGAATCATGCAGGTCACATGGCACCTCCAGAAAGTTACATAAAGCTAAACTGAAATGGGTTTAGAATATTTATTCCATGGTTTTCACATAATTATCTTTAGTGATTGAAGCAGTCTTCTGCTTTATACTCTCAGTTGAAAATAACTAATTACGCCTTGGCTTTATATAGCACTTTTCAGGGTAACTCAAAGATGCTTCACAATAGTTTACACAAAACAAGGACAGGACAAACAAAACAAGCAGTAAGGTGACCTGCTTTTCAAAGGATAAAATATGGGTACATGCAACATTTAGTTATATGCAAACGCGCTGATCTTGTCACAAATTGATGTTCTTAGAAAATATTACACAAAGAAAAACTAAATTTACTCTTTTACAAGAAAAAAATATCGCATTGCCATGTCATTGTCGTCATGTGGCTTTTCGTATTCATATAGAAAGAATGACTTACTCTAGTAGGATGCACCGATCCGATACTGGGATCAGATATCGACGCAGATACTAAAAAATTGGCTGGATCGGATATCGGTTCAGTCAGTGTCCAGTTTGGACGTGTAAATGTATGCAATAATTACAAAGCTGTTCTATAGTTACTTGAAGGTTACGGTAACGGCTAAATAACACATTAGGATTGGTTTTGTCTTTTTATTTTTGTTTGTAAAGGACATAAATGCCATTATCAATCAAAATCGGTATCGGAACTCTGTAGAATATTCCAACAAAGATCATTATTCCAAACTCCACCTCACTTTGCATTTAAAAGGATCAGTGATTGACAGGGTCGTTACAGTGTATTTTAGCCCTATTCTCTGCTGGATGAGTTCATACCACAGAAGGAGCTGCTCTGAAGGTTGTAATGAATCCGGCTCTATGGTTGCATAAGCGTCACAGATCACAGGGCATAGGTGTCATTCTCACTGCTGAGGAGGCACTTGTCGGCTGGTTAGCAACTCGACAGCGATCCAATGAGATGACTCTTATTGTGCCAGCGTTTTTAGGCCCGTTTCGACGGTCACCATGTCGACTCATCGCTCAATATATGATCAATGGAACAATATTTTTGGGGGATCAGTATTTGTCTGTACATTTTGTTTGCACTGTTGGGAATTTTTATATACCGGTAGTAAGATTTGTGACGTAGAAGGTTGAATTAATAACTTTTGACCCATTACAGTTCAAGATTTGTTATCGTGACTACCTTTTACCTCACTCCAAGAAGGTCCTAGGTTCCATTTCTTTCCATTTGCACGTTTACATCGTGTCCAGGTGGGTTTTTGGGTGCTCTGGTTGGGCTAACCTTCCAGCGAGGTACTCCCGAATCCTGACAAAGACCCGTACTCAGGATCTTTCCGGGATTGAGTCCTAATCTTATCCTAGATTTGGATGGGCCAGTGCGGTTTTCTGGCTTTTGTTTTGACCTCTGCAAATCTTAACTAAGGTCTTATACACATTTGTAATACTCATTTTGGGTTGGTCCTTGGTTGTAACTAGGGTTGTATGAAGTTTTGTGTTGTCCAAAAAGTAGGATTCTAGATTCAAAATTGACATTGTAAATGACCTCGAGGTATTAACATTTGAGAGAAGACTGAAGTGTGAACTGATAAACTAACACAAGGATCGCATGAATTTCAGAATATGTTTGTAGAGGTCTAAACTACAGGTAAAACATGATTTTTCTATAAAATTACTAGACATTTTGTTCTATGCAGACGATATTCTATTGTCTAAATAACTTCAGCCATTACACAAACTCGGATTGTGTTTTTAAATTAATTGTGAAATATTGTGCGGCCCCATTTTAGACCGCGTTTAGACCTGGAGCAGTCCTGGTTTAGATCTGGTACCAGTGGTGTGGAGTGTCATGGCTCTTATAGTGGTGTTCTCTCTGCCCCCACAGCCCAGTGTTTGTGCCCTGCTCAGACATGACTGAGGTGATGATCAGCAGCACCCCCATGGAGGACATCCGGCTGAGCCCCGGCAAAGACAGGCTCTCCTACCAGGTACATGCACATACACACATACACACAAAAAGGACATTGTCTCCTACCACATACAAGCACATGCAAAAGGACGGTGTGGGCCTTTCACAGTAACAAAAGTTTGATTATATTACATAAATATGTAGATACGATAATATTGAAACTGCTTTAAATACCAATGACAACACTAAAGTAGGATGGTCCCATGAAACCTTTCTCTAAATGTATATTACTGTAAAACAAGAAGACATAGAAGTTAATTATTCAACTCTCAACAGGCCAAATCTCCTCATACTACAAAAAATAAATAAATACATTTCCCCACTAGAGTAAAGAACATCTACACACATTTAACCCCAAAACGTTTTATCGAGCGATTCGCCGATTCCACTGTAGTGTCATCCTTTCTAGTAGTGTAGTATAGAGTGTTATGTAAGGTGTTGTTGCAGACAGCTTGATCTTTGAGGCCCAGATGCAGGTGTGCAGGAATAGCAGAGTCCATCAGGTGCCGATGACAAGCTCTTTCCTCGCCTTTGTTTTACCGTCACTTCAGGAGCTATTCTGGACACACGCACGCGACCTCATGCCTGACGGGGACCCGCTCGGCTTTAGCGGGCAGAAAATGACTCCGATGCAAAATAGTCTCAATTAATGGAATTGTATGTAGCCTGCACTCTTACAGTTTTTTAAAAAAAAGATATTACAATCTTAACAGAACCTGGGTTGCCGGAGCTTTAAGCTGCATAAAAGAGGACAGGTTAACCCCCAAAATGTCTGACCTCCAGAATTCACTCACTGAGCTACAGAGGCTGCACTAGCACTAGTTAATGATCAGCTGCAGGTGCTGGAGTTTAGTTGGAGACCATTCAGATCAGGGAGTCCTTTTAGGTTTAAACCAACTGGATTTCAGCATTGAAACTGGCAACCCACATGGAGAGATTCATGTGAGGCTCATTCTGCTTTTTGATTAGATAATTGTCTTGAGAACCAAGACACCAACTTATAACATAAATAACTTGACCATCATGTCCAGTGTTTTTGTAATTAAGAATAAATTCACATTACAATAATTATCAGTATAAGCTCTTTTTTGATTTGAACATGTTTATTACCTGGGGACACGATATTTATTTTATTTTTTATTTTTTTGTCAAAACCTTAGATCAAACTATCACACATCCAAATATGTCCTTGTTTGTGCAGTTTGTTTTCAATATGGATTTAGAAATTTAATGCATTTTGTGAAAATGCCCTGTACCCGATTTTGAATCGTTAGCCACGCCCACTCCATTCTCTCACTCTGATGTTGGAACCATGAGAACCATGTGTAAACAACAGCATGTGATTATCCCAAAGTCTCTGATTGGATCATTGTTTGTGAGAACCATACAGAAGCAACAACCAGTGATATTCCCAATACATTTTAAAAGGCAGTTTAGTCTGTCCCGGAGTATGTATTTATTTATTTTATTTTTTTCCTCCCTATAAATGGCTGCTTTTACAGTTACGGAAGTACTCATTGGCAGCGATATTGAAAAATGTGCTGGATCAGATATCGGCTTCCAAATATTTGTTCAGCCGATATCCTGGTTGGACATAAATTGATGTAATGAGACGTAGTTGGCCAAGAAAGTCTCAATGTTTGAATTTTGTTTTAATACAAAGTTTTTCTGTAGGTACTAGCGGGATAAATAACAAATTTGAATCAGTTTCATCTTATTTTACTTTTGTTTTAAGTAAATAAATGGTGTTTTCAGTCTTGGCACTTGTATCTGTTGATATCAGGTACGGGCAGATACTTAAAACTATACTATCGGTATCAGAAGTGAAAAGCTGGATTGGTGCATCCCTATTTACAATATACAGTATGTTTTTGTTTTTTTTTCTCCCTAGAGCTAGACGCTTTAGCACGCCACAGTACCATCCTTGAAACACCCGTCGCGTGCGTGAAAATCAAATGGAAATCCAATTCGGCGTCCACAAAGCCGGCTTCCTTCCTTATAGCATTTGAAGCTAGCATGACTAACACCATCCGCTCCTGTTTACCATCAGCCACCCAACACACTTCCAGCTGTATCCACTGAAGATTATTGAAATGACTTGGCCCATACAGAGGATAAGGAAGTGGCTGCGTCCATACTGTAGTAATCTCCCAGGACCGCTAACGCGCTCTCTATCCCACTCCGAAGGATCCCAAAATAGCCCTCATTGTGCATGAAGTGCGAAGGGTGGAAGTCAGACAGGCTGTGACATATGAGGGCACCAGGAGCAAAGGCGCTGGGCTCTGTCCGGGCACCTACAGAGGACGCATGGGAGATGGGGATAAGAACATAGGATGAGACTGGACATAGGTAGGACTGTCATGATAATCACTATATCCAGTTATCATTCAGTATATGAAAGCTGGGACAATATATTTGGGGCTCAGTATTTATCGTGTGTACAGTCAGTGTAAAAGTGGGGAGATTTGTGGTATTTTTGTTGGTAGACGACGAGATTTGAGATGTAGACGGTCGAAAAGGTAACTTCTATAGCCAACTATTGCGTCATTCTGCTGTGTATTTGCTGCAGCTCTGTCTAATTTAAAAATGGTTTACTGGGATTATCTTCCATTATTGTTATTGAAAGTTCTTTATGCCACTGGTGCAATGTTATCGTTTATCGCAGTATGTCTCTGTAGCAGTATAGCGTGCTTCAAAATGTGTTTTCGTAACAGACCTAGACGTAGCTCAAATTTCAATAAAAATTCTATTAATCTTACAATGCTGTCACAAATTATGTTCTCTACAAACAACAAAATATCCAGTTTCAAGTTTGTGAAAGACCTATTGCGCTTTTGTCTGGTATGTAGTTATAATCTTTGACACCCGTGGATCATTATGTAACGTTTCGGACATTTTAAATCACTATTTTGATCTAAAATGGCTTAATAAAAGAAACAAGTCTTCATTAACTTCCGCATTGAAAGCTGCAGAACAGATTCCCGCCTGCCTCTTCACAGTATGTCGCCGTAAACGTCATCACAACAAAGTGCCACATGCTGTTGGCCCCTTTTGATGGATAGATGCAGATGACACTAGGAGCAGCAAAAACGGTCCATGTTCATTTAATTTTAAACGAAAACTATGCATACTTTAAATCTTTGTCATTTGATACAAAACAAGTCAAATGTCTTCCTCCAAACTGTGATCTAGGTCAAAAACATGTAATTTGGAGAAGAGGACTGGCTGTAGACCTCGCCATTAGGGCTGTGGTCCTAATGGAGAGAAGTTACTGAGTGAGTGAGCTGAAGAGTTGGTATTTGTTTGACTTTTTAGATATAAATACCAGATGAAACTCATAATTCAGAAGTTTAGTCTTTCTGTATATAAATAAATTGTTTCCCAGTACTTTTTTTTTTAATTAGTTTTTGCATGAACTCCCCCTGCAGGTGTAGTCTTGTGAGTGCAGTTTGGGTCAGATACATAGAGATACAAAATAGTTTTGCGAGCTTTTGCCCCGCCCCCTTTTTTGTCAACCAAGAATTTATTTACTCTCCATTAAATCAACTGATCATTGTTCATTAAAATTTGACTAATTGCCTTAACGTTATTGCTACTAGTTTACAATGTACGCTGAGTACATCATGCGGCCCTACCCTTTTAGACCTCCACAAACATGTTCTGAAATGTGTGGGTCCAAACATTTCATCTGCATAGACGGATTTCTTCTACTCTTGTCATTTCTCGAGGAAGAATGTAAACCCATTTATAAAGCTGCATACTTGTTTTATCAGACGACTGTCCACATTCACAGGGTATTTTTAGCTGGTTTTGTGTGTTCCTCGGCCTCATCCATCTCCTGGAGGAATCTGTGTGGACACAGCTGGATCTTCTCCATCTCCTCTCCCTCTTCTCCATCTCTTTGTCTTATCTCTCTGTCTCGCTCTCATTATCTCTTTGCTTCTCTTTGTTTATCTCGCTCGCTCTTTATCTCGCTCCCTCTCTCTCGCTCCCTCTCTCTCTTTCTTTGTTTCTCTTTGTTTCTCTGTTTCTTTCTCTCTCTCTCCCTCTTTGTTTCTCTGTCTCTCCTTCTTTGTTTCTTTCTTTCCCTCTTTGCTTCTCTCTCCCTGTTTCTTTCTCCCTTTGTTTGTTTGTTCCTCTGTTTCTCTCGTTTCTTTCTCTCCCTGTTTTTTCTGTGTATTTCTCCTTCGTCTTTCTATTTCACTTGCTTCATCTCTCTCTTCTTCTCTCTTCATCTTTCACTCTATTTCTCTTCTCTCTTCATCCATTTCTCTCTCTTCTCCTCTCTTCTTCTTCCCTCTCTCCAGTCGGCGCAGTGCCCAGACAGCCACACTGCCCCCACCGCCCCTAATGTCTTGGAATGAAATATGCAGGTCTAAAAATACTCCCCGGGACAAATGCTGTTCTTGGACGACTTGGAGGCTGTTTGTTTGGGAGCTTTATGAGAACAGATGCAGAGAACCGGTCTCATCCACACAGTGCTGTCTAAAGCAGGAGCCTCACATCCCTGTGCCTGTCATATGAAGACTCACTGCCGATGACCTCTGACCTCACGGGTCAAGTGGCCGGTTACATAAGCCAATTTTCCATCGACTGGTATGACTCCTGAATGTGCACAGAGTAGAATCAGTTGGTGGTTTTCAGATTCTAGAATGTGATGATTTCGTACATGGAGATGGGGGCAAGAGACAGTTTTCCTCATTGTTTGCCATGAAATATCCAAAAAGTAAATGCACAAATGTTGAACCTGATTATTTCATTGACTAGACCAGGGGTCGGCAACCTTTAACACCCAAAGAGCCATTTGGACCGGGTTTCCACGGAAGAAAAAAACACTAGGAGCCGCAAATACTTTTTGACATCTAAAATGAAGATGACACTGTACATATTTTTACCTTTACGATTTGTATAAACAACTATAGTGTGTTGCTTATGAAATCCATGAAGTGCTACAGAGACTTGTGCTCCTGAACCTCTGCGCACAGCGTCTGTAAATAGGGGCTGTACGAAGTCCCTTTCATCTTTATGCAGGACTGTAAGCTGTCGTCTGTGAGGCGTGATCGGTGTTTGTTTTTAACATAGTTCATGGTGGAGAATAGCTGCTCACAGATGTATGTGGATCCGAAGATCGACAGGACTCCAAATACATATTTCTCGATAAATGCAGAGTTTTGGCGGGTGTACTGGCTTCCACGAGTGTGACGCTTATTGAGAGACAAAAAATAATAAAATATAATTTAATTTTAATATTTCAAGATCACAATAATCTTCCAATTTAAACTACAATTTAAAAAAAGAACTAACACAAATACAATACACTTCAATTAAATACTTATACTGCGGCTCCGCGTGGCTTGGGAAAACAAATTATAAGGATCGGCGACCCCTGGATTAGACCCAACAAAAATCTGCATTTCAACGATATTTTTAGCTGCACCCCATCTGTATTAAAAATGAATGGCCTATAGAATTTTGTGATGTCATCTGGATCCCAGCAACAGTGAAGTAGTGTTGAAATACATTTCAGTACAAAACCCATTTGTTTTGGAGAGCAAAATGTTTTTTGTTTTTATCACAGTTCATGTACACCGTATGGTGCTATTGTTTTTATGAGGTAAATAATGTAATCTGCCTGTTCTGAAACTTCACTGTGATTGGTTAAATCCAGCTGTCACTCAGTCAGAGCCTTGCATAGATGACCAATAGAAGTGGAAGGGAAAGTGTCTGTTTGAGCAGCTGCATTAAATAGATAAATATTGAATGACAATATGACCATAACAGGAGCTTGTCACAGGGATGAGCACATGGTTCGATTTTTATCACCTTGCCGCCCAACCCTAGGTATTGGCTTAGGTTTGCCCTTTTTGTCCTCCATAGGGAAATTTGTCCTCTGCTTTTGACCCATCCTTCAATACTGCTGGGGTAACCTGTCAGGAGCCGTACGAGCCACAGTGCCACACACGTGCACCCATCAAGTCTTTTTTGTAATTCAAGTTTTGCTTGATTTTAGGAAACCACTGGTGTTCACCCCGCCCCTGTTTCACAAAAATCGCATGATACAAGTCATAAATTCAAACTGTAATTGCTACAGTCTACAGGAAAAAGCAGATCCTCTATTTCTCTCTCCTGGCCATTATCCAGAGTCCCGTCATATTTTAAGTGTTATCTGGGATGAAGTTTTCTTGTGATTTCAGGTGATCCCAAAAGTTATCCCAGTCCGTGTCTTTATCTGCTTTATTGTCTCAGTTTAAGCATAGACTCATAGGAGGCAGTCTCTGCCATTGACTTAATCCGGTCTTTCAGCTCAGGGCGTACAGTAGTTTTCCAATGTGTCAGAATAATCCTTGACGCTGTTCCAACCATGAGAACAGAAAAAACAGGTTTGGAGATGTTCGGCACCTGAGACCGGTCTCCTAATAAACACAGATTGGGGGTTAAAGACACCTCCTGAGCTCTACCAACCTTTTAGAACCCCCATAACTTTAGTCAGGAATGATGTTATGAAAGAACATTCCCACAAACAATGTAGAAATGTTCCAACAAAAGTTATCAGGCATTAGTTTCATACTGTGTAACCTAGTCGGTGCGTGATGGTATCGGTTTAAATTTTCTGTTTGCATTTACTTCTGACTTTCCTTCACATATTTCCCATTCTCTGACAAAATCTCGAACTATTTCCCATGTGAAGTGTCTGTTAAGATCCCTCTGCCATAAAGGTTTGAAGAATCACCACTTTGACTATTGTTCAACAACATATAAAACTGAGACGCAGCGTGGCGATTTCGTGGCATCTTAAAATCTAGAATAAGATTCTCACCACCCTCTAAATGTGTCACAATGCCTCATTTGTAACTATCTCCAAAAATTCTCCTTCCAGTTTAAATGTTTGAACAAGTTCAGCCTAAGATATAAATTGCCCTTCTTTGTACAAATCTCCAATAGTGTGTACGCCACAGGAACGCCACTGCCCCGAAAACACTGGTGTTTTACCAATACGGATAGCTGGGTTATTCCAAACAGATGCGCACTTTTGCTGGTCTCAACTTTTGCTTGATTGATATAACAGGAGTAGTGACAGTGACAGTAGTGCAATGTACTGCCAATTTGAATAACCTCAGCAAGCAAGGTCATGTCAGCCTGCGGAGGTACTTGGCTTTGTTGCTCATCTTTTCCATTTTGCGGGGCGCCGCGTGTACTCATTCCTTTTAGTTTTGAAGACATGATGATTTCAAGCTATTTCTCTTCACAAAAACAGCAGCGATACTTTACATGAACGAAAAAACTCAGAACCGAGCCATACACATTCAGTTCAAGTCAAAATCACATGTCAAAGTGCGGAGCGTCCCTAGCCGGCTGCCATCCCGCTTGCGGCGCCCACGTGACTCCTCCATCTCCAGATCTTGAGCTACTCTTGGTCAGGACTACCTTAGCTGGAGGATTTGACCTATTGTGCATGTTTTGGGTTGACGGGGGAAACCGGTGTGCCCGGAGGAAACCCATCCAGACACAGGGAGAATGTGCAAACTTTGTATAGAAAGGACCTGGCATCAAACCCAGAACCTTCTTGCTGTGAGGCGACAGAGCTAGCCACTCAGCCTCCATATTGCAAATATTGGATCAAAATTGCGATTGTGCCATAGTATTATTTGGTATCTGGTTGATACGACAAAAATCACTGGTTTTGTCACTACTGCTATAGCTATATTTGCCCACTTCTTCATCACTAGTCTAGTCTTGACCACCCTATCTTCATGTTTGTATCTCCAGATCTTCCCGGACCCGTCGGACTTCGAGCGCTGCTGTAAGCTGAAGGACCGGCTGCCGTCCATCGTGGTGGAGCCCACAGAGGGAGAGGTGGAGAGCGGGGAGCTGCGATGGCCCCCGGAGGAGTTCCTGGTCAGCGAGGAAGAGGAGGAGGACGACGAAGAAGACGAGGAAGAGCACGCGCACAACAACGGCAACCTGCAAAACGGACAAGCCACGCAAATCTCCCAGCACTAGGCTCCCGTCCGCTCCTCCCACCAGCCGCCATCTTGGTAGACTCCAACCAAAAGTAACATTCTATCACCAGACCAAAATATTTCTTTCAGCAATATTTTGTTCCTCAATGTTCTGTCATCGATGGAATTTAAAGACACTGGTTTTCTTCATTTTCAACAAAAATGAACTTTCTCGGACGGACCATTTTTTTTTTTTTGTTTTCACATCATTAAAAGTTTTGGAAAATTCTGGAGAAGCTGTATTCCTGTAGCACGACGTCAACAACATAAGCAATAACATTTTAATTACGATTTTTTTTTTTTTTTTTTTTTTTCGGCAAGGAAATCTCCCTTGTCAAGAGACCTTTTTTCCTTTCGGCAAGGTAATCTGCCTTGTCGAGAAGCCATTTTGCGCTTACTTAGCCTTCCACTGTGTCTGCCGGAAGCAATGATGTTTGGGGAGGGGGCATCCGCAGCCCTTTAGCCCACGGACAGAGCCTCGCTGCTGGGTTAAGGCCGCTTCATGTTGTCCTCTGTTGTGGTTTGTCCCAAAGGCTTTGATTTCTGCACATGTTCACACTGACCGGAGATTCATTCGGGGTAGAGATGGGCAGTTGGATAAACATAGATGCTAGTTTATGTAAGCAGTTAAATGAAGGGACCATTTTGTTACTGTTGTTGGGCCTAAAAAGTTAAAGTGGTTATGTGTATATATTGATGCCCTGCAAAGCCTAATGAATGACGGAAGTAATGTACGGTAAAAGCTTGGAACAAAATGATTCGATTTGGTCTTAGTCACTCTTTTTTTTTTAAATTAAGATGCACTGTGTAACTTTTCTGGTGTGTGGGGGTGTGTCCATCACCTGCTTGTCTCCATGGAGATGTTACTGGTTTGCTTAAAATGTCCCACAGTATGGCATTAAACTATCTAGCTTGCATTTATTCAACTGCAGGTGTTTCTGTTGCTCAAATATTCATGCATCTTGAATATTATCATCTTTTTGTGAGCAGGGCCACCTCTCCAGAGATCTGACTTTTAAGTTGGCCTGGTCCTCACCCACTTGTCTCCATGGAGATAGGCAAGTTTAATATCATACTGTGGAACATTCCAGACGAACCAATGGGAAATGGTCACATTTATATAGCGCTTTTCTACCTTCAAGACACTCAAAGCGCTTTACATCAAGGAACCAGTCACTCATTCACACAGACACCGGGGGCGAGGTGGGTTAAGTGTCTTGCCCAAGGACACAACAACAGTATTCACCTGTGGGAGCTGGAATCACACTGCCAAGAGGGTGCGCACTCTACCAACTGAGCTAGAGCCACTTTTCCATGGCGACAAGCAGTTGGAAAAGTTACATAGTGCATCTTTACTAAAACAAATGTGTCATTATTTTGTGTGATTATGTTGCTCACAAATGGGAATAATTTCTACTTTGTCAAAAAAATTTGAATCTCCAAAATACAATAATTTCCATAATTTTCAGTCTAACTTGTGCAGATTTGTCTTTTGGTGGAGCGTATCTCTGTAACTGCTGTCTAAATTCTGTCTTGTAACCGTTTTGTGAATAGTCTGTTGAATTTTTCATGTTTAATATTATCCACTTCGCCTGCAATAATTGTCTGATTTGTCTCATTTGTGGCCTTATGTTCAATAATTTCCACAAATATTAATTGAGAAGGCGGCATACCAGCATATTCTACCTATGTATATTTTTAAAAGTCAGTCTGGCAATGCTGTGAGTGAATTGGTGAAAAAAAAATTAAAGATTTTTGTGGCAGGGGGAAAAAAAATTTAAAAAATAAAAAAAAAAAAAAAAAAAAAAAAAAAAGAAAAAAAAAAAAAAAAAAAAAAAAAAAAATACAAAAAAAATGCAATGTACAGACCCATGAAGAATATTTGTAAATATTTGTAGTTCTTTGTATTATTAGAAAAGTAGTGTGATTTCCTCTGGGTGGTTTGTATCGAAAATAAAGAAGTCTTCCTTTTTGCAAACATTTATATTGTCGTAATATGATATGAGTGGGCAATATCTCCAAAACAGTAATGTGTACCAAAACATGTGTTCACCATTTTGTCTTTTCAAGAACTTTTGTGTATGTTTTGGTTTATACAGTTCTAATAATAATTTGCAGAAAATATTTGATAGCCCCTGCCAAGCATGAATGATGCTGTGTCCACACTTTGCAGTTTGAAATGATGTTAAAGAATCTTAACTGGTAGATTTTTATGCCATTTACGCAGGTATAGCATAATACTTAAGACTATTAGAACCATCTACTTTATGGTTTGAGGGCAACTGCTTACGGAGTGTGCCACTGTCACTTTGTCAGCAAGCTCACCAAAATACAAAAAAATATCTTCTAAATTTTCTGATTGTATATGGCGCCGCAGAGTTGAGGGTTGCCCTGTAACCCAAAGGTAGCAAGTTCAAGATTCATTGTCCTTTATTTACTTGTATATTGGAAAAATGGATACCAAAATATTAACAAAAAACTGTAGATATTAGGGATGCAAGATAAATCATAACTGAATTTGAATTTTGACAATTCGACACAACTGACAAATCGCAAATCTGCCATTTTTGAAATACAATAATTTCCTTAAAACGTGAACTTTACTCTAACTCGCAATGCTCGTCAGAAAATTAGCAATTGGATATTTTACTCAAATCATTCAACTCTATAGGTAGGCCTATTTGGAAGTAGAACCTTGGTAAACATCTATTTTTGTGGCAACTGGTGACCTACATTTATTTGCATATTATAAAACTGATACCAAAATCAAATCAAAAGTAAATCAAATGAAAAAATGGTGTCGGTATTGGCATAACCTATTGAAATGAACCAAACTGTGGCAGTAGTTTGTTGCTAGCATGGACTCTATAAAGCTGCTAGCATCAGTGTGGACATAGCTAACATGCATCTTCCCATTAGCGCTATGTGTCATTGCGCCTTTCATACCGGGTGCCAACTTGGTACCTTTAGCCAAACTGCGCATGCGTAGATAGCAACTGTTTTAAAATCATTTATAGGCAGTTAGAGTAAGTTTACAGATTATATTGTGTATTTATATTGATATTTACGAACATAGCCTATATCACAAAACTTTGCCGAAAGAAAGCATGGTTTTTAATTGCTCTTTTAAGCTAACATTTAGCAGCATAGACATTCATAGTTGCAAAATCCTACCCGGCGCTACGTCAATTCAAACACTCCTTTGCATATAAATAAATGGTGACGCCAACCCCCATATTAAAGTATATAAAATGTTTATTTCATGATATTTATGTCTCCTCTCTAGTAACATGTAAAAGAAGATGTTTAGTGGTCTGCTAAGTGTACGATAGCATTAGCATCAAACGCAGTGTCTACTAATTATATGCAGCAGCTAGCATTGAATGTCCATGCTAGCAAAATGGTGAAAAGCTTAGATCACTGTATATTAGATCACTCGCTAACAACATATGAAGGCTCCATGTGTGATCACTTAGGCCAACGTAAACCCAGAAAATAAATAAAACTGTTAAATAAGGCAAGTTTAGCTAGCTTAGTTTAGCTTTAAGGTACTAAGTGGGCACCCGGTACAAAAGGGCCATGACACTGTGTACCGAGCATCTCCTGTCTTCCTTGTGTCTGCCTGCTGGTTCCATGTTTGTGTAAAGCTCAGGGAGACGTGCCGCCGCCATCTTGTTTTTTTGTTTTTGGAATATTGAGCACTTTGTGAAACTGTAAATAAACATTTGCTACCCGACTGTGCAGCCTCACCTGCTTTCACTTCCTGCCCTGTTTCTCGCATAGCTACAAGTCTAACCAATGTAACCAGCAGCATTTCAACTCAGGCCACATGCTACTTCCTGTCTTTGAGTGTTTCTGTGCAGCGTTTGTTATCTTTTAGTAAATGCAGTTATAGCTTCAGTGTAAAGCGTAGCCTACATGAACACTACATGTATACATTTGGTAATTTCATATAAATTGAACGACAGAATTGGATCAAATATGAGATTCTGGAAGAGTGAGCTGGCCGTTGAGTTTATGTTGAGTGGCGATGGAGAGTGGTTCAAATGCTTATCACATGCTTATCCCCGTGGAGATTATTGGTTGCCTGGAATGTTCCACAGGATGGCAAGAAAAGCAATGCATTCTTGCTGTGAGTAGGGTTGCCTCTCCACAGATATGACTTGTAACTTGGCCTAGAGGTGTCACTTACTTGTCTGCATGGTGTCACATAAATTGAACATCACAGTGTAGAACATTCGGGTAAGGCCTAGTGAAGCAGACCCTCCACTAGAAGAGTACAGGCTTTCTTACTATTGTTCCCAGTGGGCACATTATTCTGTGCATTTGACCCGTCCTTAAGGCTGCTGGGGTGACCTGGAACAGTGACCTTGAGGAGACTGGTCAGAAGTGCCTACAGCTAGAGGATTGGCCGACTGTGCAATAAAACATGCACTATGTAACTTTTCTGGTGAAGTGTCTGCTATCTGCTTGTCTCCATGGAGATGTTACTACTTTGCCTGTAATGTTCCACAATATGGCTTCAAACTTGTCTGTCACAATGTATTAACAGTGTCCCCTCCCTTTGCTCTCTGTGTTAAGTCACTCCCCCTTCAGAGCTCTATCACAACACGATCAGCGTACATCCCACTAATGAAACTACTGCTCATCTCATCAGGTTTGTCAAGTTGCTGTGTAGTTTTGTATCATGTTTTTGTATATTTATGGAGAATTGTCATGTGGGAGCCTGGGTGACGTAGGCTTGTGGGCGGAGCTTTACACAGAATCTTACAGCTAACTGTAAGGAGGGTCCAGCTAGGTCCCAGGAGAGATCACTAAATTACTGAAACATGCATGGATGATGTCCAAAACCTCCTCAGGCATGTTTTTGATGAGGGAACATTTTAACATGGTAGAAAGCTCAAAAAAATCTATTTTTCATAAAACCCCCTCTTTAAGCAATTAAAACACCTCTAATTGAACAAGATGCAAGACTGTGGAACATTCTAGGCAACGCAATAACATCTCTGGAAAATCTCCACTTTAAGGTCAACATTGACAGGGAAAATACCGGAACCCACCCTTATGAGAACATGAAATTTCCACACAGAATGCCCTCGCACAATGCTGGAATCAATACTGCACCACAATTAATGTTTTCCATGAAAATCACTGGAGAATCTTACTTGGAATCTTTGAATAGACAATAGGAAAAAATAATCTTCCTGGAATAACTACATAACTATAGATGTGCTGTAGTTAATCACACCCCAGGTCTGAACACACAACTCATTCACAGGAACATCAGACTGAACATGCTCATCTCTTATCAGGGAGTGGAAACAGTGCGGTGCAGAGGTCAGGTCAGTATATGGAAGGTCGTAGACCTCTTGTACTTAAACTGGAGCTATGGAAACATGCCTGAGGTGAAGAGGACTTGTGGAGTCAGCAGGGCTCTGGAGGGGAGATATCCAGATCATCTGAAGATCTGTATGTCAAACCCGTTTTACTTTGAGTGCATGTTATGATGTTGTTTTCTCATTCAAAAAACTCCTGGAGTTGTTCTGTTTCACTCACATAACCCTGAGTTAAAAGTGTTCAGAAAATGCTAGGTCTCATCTTGTGACGTCATCAGAGGTGGGTAGTACTCAGTTACATTTACTTGAGTAACTTTTTTAAGAACTTTTTTGTATCAGTTCAATTCAATTTATTTTTGTAAAGCCCCAAATCACAACATCAGTCACCAGGGCTTAACAGGATCGTTGATTTAACCAAGAGAAAGTTAGAAAATCCACAGTGAAACAGACACTGGTCAATAACAGACAAGCAGATTAACAAACATTCATCATGTTGGTTAATCATTACCAACAAATTGTACTTTTCAGAGTACTTTTCTAGCGCATTTTCTGATTATTGGACAATAAAACACTTTATACATGCAAACTGTACATAGCAGACTTATTTTGACCTCAAGAGCTGCTTATACAATATATCTGTACTGGGGCAAGGCACATTTTTGCTGGGAAAAAGCAGGTACCAGGTTAGTGTCATTGTTTATTCAAGTCATTTGAGGTCTTGTGTTTCATATCTTTATTTTTATGTGCACTGTTAAAAATGCTAACACTATATAACACTGCAGAATAAGCTGATGCCATGCTCTCACAAACTGAAAATAGTTCCCTTTTAAATCTGACAACCTTTTAGCTGTCCATAGATGTTCAAGGCATTAGTTATTTCTGTTTTAGTTTAAGCTCGTCCCTCCTAACAGTAGTTCATTTGTTTACCCGTTGCTATGGTTACGCTCACAGTGTAGTGATACAGAACAGTGATTAACTGATGCTGGACTACCTGTGCAGTTATGCAAAAACAAGTTAGCATTTGGATTCTCACTGACGATGGTATAAATAAATAATATGACCCTTATTTTGAGCACAATTCCACATCCATTCTCCCCACATTAGATACGATGACAGCGCTAGTACACGCTGTATTCGGACCGCTGAAGTCACTCACGGCTCTTCTGGATCATTCTTGGGATTCTTTCCGACGGAAACAATCTCCGTCTCTGATCCCAGTGTGTCAGCAGCAGAGCCTGACCTGCCCACCCCTGGTCCACTGTCCCTCTGCCCCTGCCGCCTCCCCCTTCCTCCAATACACCCCCCTCCCCTAAAACACTCATGATGTCGTCTCATGTGTCAAGGAATAACACCACATTTTTCACGCTCTTGACTTGTTTCCATAGTTAGCTAAAAATAAAATATCGGCCAATCAAATGTGCCGTACCTCGTTACTACTGACTTAAAATGTGAATAGCAGAACTAGTTTGCGTCAGTCCAAAGTTACGCGACTCCTCACTTGCCTCATGCATTCCGAGCATCCTGATTATTCACCGCAACGAGTTTGTAAGTGCTTTTCAGAGGCCGGCGAGTTTTGCCATCGCTGTAATGCTAACAGCTACTAGCATGCAAACAGGGCACTCTCTGATTCTAGGACAATAAAACCCTTTACAATTAGAGCGCACAGCTGATTCATGTGGACCTCATGAGCTGCTTGTACAATATATCTGTACTGGGTCAAGACGATAGGCTGTATATGTAAACGGACGTAGCTAACCCGCTAGCCGCCGCGTTCCAAATAGGAAGTGAGCATGGGCGCACTTCCGGCTCCAGTTCACTTCACACTGAAAAACTGTCAGCCCTCTCTCCGTAACTGCTGCTGTCAGGCTCGTCACTTTGGTCTTAAAATGTTCGTATAAACCCGCTCTACGTGATCCTGTTTTTTATTTTGCTATTTTGTTGTCGTATACTACGTCGTCAAGTAGAAAAATGCTAACAAAATGTATTTATTTAGGGTAAAACTTTCCATGTCGTTGAGTGTTATACATGTGTTGTGACCTATTTCCATTTTATCACTTTATGTTGATCCAAAGAAAATAATTTGGATTTGCTTTACCTATAATTAGGACATCACAAATACTACAGATTCACGTTTTATAATTTCAGAATTTTGATTTCTGATAACGTCGGTGTCTTATTCTATAACGCTTGCTAAGATAATCCTGTAGTTTACTCTAGACCTTTGGCAAATCTGCAGTCTGATTCTTGTATTAGTTCATATTTCAGTCTCTCAAATTGTAATACTCCTATCCATAACGTAAACAACTGGAACCAGATCTCCTTTTTTAAAAGAGCCGAATCTTTTTCTTTCAAATTTTTATGCATTTTTACACTGATTAACGCCGAACCAACACAAGAATCAGCGCAGAAGCAGAGCAGGCGACACAAGTGAGAGCCTAGAGCACAAAAAAACATATTTGGCATCATAACAATAAAGGCCCTTTAAAGATGCTTTACAAGTTCCTCGTGACACAGTGTTGGTGGTGGTAAGCTGAGGCCGTGTTTGCCCTGAGGCAGACTGACGCAAGTGTGGCTGCCATTCTGTGTCACTCATTTGCATCAAGGACAGAACTTTTATCAATGTATATTTCCCATGTACGCTGTTAGCATGCTACGTGTTGTTACAATAGTTCGTTTTTTTTTTAATTATTATCACTGTAGACCACCTTTTGTATTTAGATTATGTATAATTCCAAAGGGTGAACACACTCCCACTCTCAGTTTGAACCATTTTACACAGACGGGAGCCTTGGTCGTTTCTCTCGGTGATTAGTTTGTTGTCAAAATGAGTTCTCACATTGGCTTGTGTCTTATAATGAAATATGAAAAGAGCCAGTCTTCCGAACTGCTCTTTGAAATGAACGGATCCAAAAGATTCAGAGCCGAAAGTCGCATCGCTATATCCGTACGAACTTGCATCGTGAAGTGAGTCCTGATCTTGCATTATTTCAATTGAAAACAAACAGAAGCTGACTTGTTGTGCTCTGGCCCTGGTTTCGTACTTGGCAGTTGGCTTGTGCGGTGCATTCCCATACAGCAGCAGTTTATGTAATGGGAGCCCAGTGTAAACAGTGACGTTGCATGTGCCTCAACAACAGCTGTTTTCAAAGCCCCAGAGAAGAGCGATCATAAAACACAACAATGCAGATAGCGTTGTTATAGTTAAACGCGCTATATTAGCCACATATAAGCCATGCTGTAATGCTGTTACCTCATCACAAACATGCCTGGAGTTGTGTTTTGTTTCATTCGCATGCGTGAGTAACCTTTTATTATTAGTCTGTTACATCTCCAAAGCTCAAAATGCTCTGTTCCACTTGTTGTGATGTCATGAAGTGGTCGTTTTCAAGTTAACAGCTACTTTTTACCTTTAGTTCAGTAGAGATGGGCAATTTTAACGCTGAAAATCGTCCAAATGATTCTAGTGAAGCTGCGAAAACACAGTGGAGCACTTCCTGTATTTTCACATGACATCACGAGGTGGAACAGAGTGTTTTCTGTTTGAGAGAAAAAGTTTGTGCGTTAAACATGTGAATGAAACGAAACACAACTCCAGGTCTGTTTGTGACGAGGAAACAACATTATAACGTAGATCAGAAAATAGCGTGATATGAGCCCTTTAAAGATGCTCGACAAGGTCCTCGTTACACAGTGTTGGTGGGGGTAAACCGAAGCCCTGTTTGCCCCGAGGCAGACTGATGCAGGAAGTACGCTGTTAGCATTACCGTGAATAATCAGGACGTTCGGAAAGCATAAAGTAAGTGAGGAATAACTTTGGACCACTGCAAACTGTTTAAAATGAACAAGTCCCTGCCAGTGCCGTATCTCGTCTGATCTCTGACGCTAAGCAGCGCGGGGCCTGGTTAGTACTTGGATGGGAGACCGCTGGGAATACCAGGTGCCACGCCGGGGTAGCCGTGTCTCTAGCGGAAAGGTCTGTCGATGTGTCCTCCTTAGGCAAGACGCTTCACTCACATTGCCTTGTATGAATGCGGTGTGTGCGTGAGTGCCGGTGGTGGTTGGAGGGGCAGATGATGCAGATTGGCAGCCTCGCTTCTGTCAGTCTGGGGCTAAAATAGTATCTTACCACCCCCTGAGTATGGAGTGAATGAATAATGCAATGTCAAGTACTTTTACTTTTACTTAGCTTCTCCAAACTAGTGTTGATTTGGTCCTGGTTCGATCCTGGTTTGGTCCTTATGTAGTTTTGCCTCATATCAGTCAAAGTAAACACATTTATAGATATTATAGTGTCAGCGGTGGAATGTAATGAAGTAAAAGTAGTAAAGTAATGGTACTTTTAGATACTTTTTACTTCGCTACATTTGAGAGACGGTATCTGTACTTTCTACTCCATTACATTTTTGAACTGGACTGAAAAGTAAAAGTATTTTTTATTA
>KN471906.1:3705-28155 GCA_000787095.1 Periophthalmodon schlosseri
CAGTGTTGCATTAATTTTTCACCAAGATCTTGCATTGATGATGGTAGAGTCTGACCGCTGCGCAAAGCCTTCTCCAGCACATCCCAAAGATTCTCAATGGGGTTAAGGTCTGGACTCTGTTGGTGCCCATCCATGTGTGAATATGAAGTCTCATGCTCCTGAACCACTCTTTCACAATTTGAGCCCAATGAATCCCTGGCATTGTCATCTTGGAATATGCCCGTGCCATCAGGGAAGAAAAAATCCATTGATGGAATAACCTGGTCATTCAGTATATTCAGGTAGTCAGCTGACCTCATTCTTTGAGCACATACTGTTGCTGAACCTAGACCTGACCAACTGCAGCAACCTATTACCTATTTGCTTAGTTAAATCCAGGTGGCAACTTTTTTTTTTGGCCAGGCAGTGTACAAGGGCATCTCAAATAGTGTCGCCAACTACTGTTCATGGATGATTTTTTAAAATTGACTTTTTTGTTTTTTTGTGTTTTTTCTGCCCAAAATTATTCTTCATCATGAACATCTATCAATCAAGATTATTTTGTCCTTTTTTGTACAGTCTTTGACAGCCACAGTGCCCATGTTTAGTGTTTAGCATGTTGTTAGTATGTGTGTGCATGTGAGCACATGTGCCTGTGTGTGCACGTGTGTAAGCATGTGCATGTACACATGCGTGCATGTAAAGAAGGCTATAGGAAAAGGAGCATAAAATAGCCTTTTGAAGCCCCTTTAGATAGGGCGGCCACAGAGACTGTTAGTTGTGTAAACCTGTTTGTTGGAGGTGCACTACACTCCTCTGGGCTGTGTGGGATGGACCTGCACTGGACCTGGTTTGTGAAGAGCAGCAAACACTATGCAGCACATGAATGGCAAGGGTCATTTGTGTCACAAGAGCATCTCTTTTTGTTCACTGATGATTGTCCGAATGACAAAGGCTGTATGCATTGCCAGTGGGTGGTCAAAAATCTGAATAAGGCTTAAAAAAAACCCAAACCAAAACAAAACAATGCTTAAACGATGCTTAACGATACAAATGTGAGCATCTCACATTACACAGAAGAGAGCAATGCACACAAACTAATATCGGTGCCAATGACTGACCTGTCCCAGGCTTCAAGAAAACAGCACAGAATGATCTGCTTTGCATTTATCATATTGTATATTGTAAAAGTTTTTGTCAACACAAAATGTCCTTTTATGATAAGAAATGGCATCTAAAGGGTTAAAAATCATAAAAATTATCAAAATATTTTATACAAAAATTTAGAGCAGAAGAGAAGAAGTGTCTGAAATGAATGAGCCCAAAGAAAGGAAAATATAATAATGAACATTTTTTCCAGGATGTCCAAATGCTGTGCAAATTTTATGGGCTTAACTGTACAAACGTGACAATTTTATCGACATAGTGTCTAGATGGTCTAGCATGGTTGTTAAGCAAAACCCCCCACCTCAGCAAAAATCTTGCCATTTGGATGCACATATTCAAAGTGATCGACCAATGAAAAGTCAAAAGCGCGTGCCCAACCAGACCTAAGGGTAATTTCCAACAAGCTGAATGCACAAAGGTCTCTTATGTCTATATGTTGTTACTAGTAGGAAAATGAACATTGGTTTGCATTTTATTTGTTATACAAATGTAGGATGTAAGATTTTGAATTACATAAATACGACAAATGTGTTGACACTTATGAGGTAGATATATTCAAATGAAATATAGTTTTTACTGATAACAATTGTAATTCTGATTTATTCTTGATTACAAAAACATTGGACATGATGTTCCATTTATTTACGTTACACTCATAAATTGAATAACATGACTCTCTCATTTGGGTTGCCAGTTTTAATGCTGAAATCCAGTTGGTTTAAAGCTAAAAGGACTCTCTCTGATCTGAATCATCACTACCTAAACCACCTGCAGCCAATCATGAATCAGTGCTAGTGCAGCCTCTGCAGCTCAATGAGTGAATTCTGGAGGTTCTGAGCTTTCACCTGAGGCATGGCCTGTCCATTTACTGATACAAAATTCTATGTATACTCTTGCTTCAGGTTTAGGCACTGGCAACCCAGGTTCAGTTGTGATTGTAGTACCTTTTGAAAAACGGTTAGAGTGCAGGCTACATACAGTTCCTTTAAGGTGCACTATATGTAACTTTTCTGGTGGAGGGTATGTGATCTGATAATTATGTGAACTGTATCAGAACAGTCCAGAGTAGTTCTAAATAAACCTATCCTCTAATCCTCTGCAATGGGTCAGGGCCAATACTGAAGCATGGCCCACTGACACACTTTCCACTCAGGACACTTGCGTAACTACTGTGAGCATATGTCGCCCTCTATTGGACACAGGGCAACACTTGAGGATGTTTGGAAATGTCTTCTAATCAAAATTTTGGAGTTGTTATCTTTGAGTTTTAACATTACAGCACTAACAATTCATGCTTTGTATTAAAACAGAATTGAATTATTTATTATCAAAATTTAATACACTGTGATATTTTTGAGAATATTCCTATAACTCATTCCCAGATACTATGAGAAAGCATAATTTTTACTATAAATTAACTTGTAATTTGTTGAATAGTTTGCCTCTGAAATACAGTAGACCTAATGCTCAATTAGCAGAGAGAGAGAGAGAGAGAGAGAGAGAGAGAGAGAGCGTTTGCTGTACAATTTACAGTAACAATATGCATGTTCAGTTTGGTATTTATAATGTTTGTTTTTTTCACTCTGGCTTCTGTCTGCAGCAGTGAAACGTGGCCCGCTGTAATCGGCTTGAGAGGTCATTAAGCTCTGTCTCTCTCTCTATGCTGTCTCTGTTTTTCACCTCTCTCTTTCTCTTCTCTCCTTTATCCCCCTCTCTCTTCTCTCTATCTCACCTATCTCTTCTATCTCCACTCACTCTTGTTCTGTCTCCCTTTCTCTCTCACCTCTCTTTCCTTCTCCCTCTCTGTCTCCTTTCTCTCTTTCTCACTCCTCTCTGCCTCCTTTACCACTCCCTCTCTCCTTTCTCCCGCTCTCTCTCTCTTTACCCCCTCTCTCCTTTCTCCCTCCCTCTCCCCATCTCTGTCTCTCGCTCTCACCTCACTCTGCCCTTTCTCTCCTTTCTCCCTTCCCCCCCATCTCTGTCTCTCTCTCACCTCTCTCTGTCCTCTTTCTCCCTGCTATCTCCCTCCCTCTCCCCTCTCTCTCCTCTCTCCTCTCTCCCATCTTTCTCTCTTTCTCTTCTCTCTCTCCTCTCATTCTCAAATATCTCGTTTCTCCTTCCCCTTCCCCTCTCTCTCAACTATCTCTGTCTCTCTCTTCCTCTCTCTAGCCCCTGCAGAGGCTTAGAGGATTAGGTCTGAGAGGCACAGGGATCTGCAGTCCTGAGCTACAAGTATGACTCTAATGGTCATATGATGGTTTGTATGCTATTTTTGTTTGTATGTTTCTGAAATGCACCAGTCCATACATAGAACTACCCTAACAAGGACTAACTAAATAAACTTTGACAAAGATAGTTGCTGTATATAGGTTGAAGTGTACATACATTAAACACTGACTTAGGACAGACCTGAAGGGTTAAGGGTATTAATTAAATATCCTATATTACTCAAAAACATACCTGGAGTTGTGTTTTGTTTCATTCACGCGTGCTCGAGTAATCCTGGATTGGTCTACATCTCCAAAAGACAAAATGGTTCCACCCTGTGATGTCATGAAGCAGTAGTTTTCAAGTTAACGGCTACTTTTTACCTTTTTTTTTTTTTTTAATAGAGACTGGAAATTCCAGGGCTAAAAGCATCCAAATGATTCAAGTAAGTGTATGGAGTTTTAAAAAACGCAGTGGAGCACTTGTATTACTGCATGACATCACAAGTGTTTTCTGTTTGAGAGAAGAACCTGATGTAGACTTAGTTTGGTCCTGCGCTAATTCAAGTTTAGTTTTAAATTTACTCCCAGTTTATGCCCAGTGTTCGTGTAATCTTTGTGAAAATGTGAACACACCCTAAAAGACATTTTGAAAACCATTTTGTTGGGTAATAGCTAACAGAAAAACAATTGCCAGGGATAACAGTTTTTGGCCAACCAAACGTGGAAAAACCTCAGCTTGACACTATCCCAGACAGTAGATTCCCCGTCATGATGCATTATCAAGAGTGAAAATTAAGAAGGGCTAAAAGTTAAACATGTACCTGTCTTATGGTTCAATTTAAAATCAGATACAAGGCCTTGGTTGAAAAAAGCAATATGATATGTTGAATTTGTACTCATTTGTAGAATCAGTTCTTCTTCCCAAACCTCATCTGGGCATTAAGAGGAAATTCTGAGGCATCACCAGGTCAGTCAAGGAGTCCTCTCAGATGCCTGCTTGGAGGGGAAAAATGAATTGAGAAAAAATGGCTTTCCATCTCTTTATTTATAACAATATTTCATTAAAGTATTATAATTATTCCATTTGATTGTATTTATGTAATTTATGAATGTATGGGTAAGTTTTGTTGTATTTTGTATGACAATAAATATATCTATGTACCGGTATCTATCTAAATACTGAAATAATGTGAAATGTTATGCAGAAAGTGATGTAACAAAAATAGAATGATTTTGAATAGCAAATAATATAAAACTGAAACTGATAATTTCATTTATCTGATGTGAAATAGGAAATAGGAGCAAAAATGTTGACTGATTAACTAATAAAATTGTAACTTCTACAATGCTGCTAATCCACTCATCTACTACACAATAATTGGCCAACTTTACCACATAAAACACAACTTCTTTCAGCTTACACTTTAGCTCACACACACACATACACATACACACACACACACACACAGAACTACTCTCTCCCCACGTGATCAGCTACTGGATCTACTTGTGAATACCTCATTCTGTTTCACCGCCACACTTCGTGGTCACATAATCCGCGGGGGGCAGTGTCCAGATCGTCCCGTGGCCAGGCTCGTGGGCTGCGGCGCTGGGGTGAGAGGAGCACACTGGGCCCCTTTGTCCTCCGGAGTTGGGAATGAGAGCGTCTGCAGTCACAGGGGATGTCAGCGGGTTCACTGGGGCTAGAGTGACGCTGGGTCTGGGGAGGTTATAAATGGCTGTAGAGAATTTTTCTGCTGTGTCATTCCTGTAAACAGAGGCAAGAAACATGAGATAGCTCAATGAACTGATACAAATGACATGAGGAGGATATTAAATACAGACTGATATAAGCCAGGAGTTATGTTTACACTGATTATGGTTCATCTTAAAAAGTCAATTTGGTAACAGTAATAATTATGCCTAATTAGCCTTAATAAAGCATCAAAAAATACTCAATTAGTTTATTAAAGATGGGGTATTAACTGCTAACATGAAACATATTTAGATCACCAGGTTACCGTTAATAGTTTTGAAAATGCTACATTCCCCTAAATACAATATTATTATTAACATGTTTTATAAGTTACACGTTTGTTTTTGCCGCTGTAAATCTCCCTTCCCTTTGCTCCTCGCATTAAGTCACCCCCCCTTCAGAGCACTATCACAACACAATCAGACGGCATCCTGCTAATGAAACTACTGCACATCACAGCAGGTTTGTCAAGTTGCTGTCAAGTTTTGTATCATGCTTTTGCATATTTATATAGAATTGTCATATGGCGCATGAGTGATGCAGGTTTGTGGGCTGAGCATTGCACAGAATCTTACAGCTAACTGTAAGGAGAGTTCAAATAGCTCCCAGAGAAATCACTAAAATACTGAAACATGCATGAATGACATCTAAACCTCTTCAGGCATGTTTTTGAAGAGGAAACACGTTATAACATGGTGGCAACCTAAAAAAAAAACAAAAAAACAAAACAAAAAAACACTTTTGCATAATACCCCCTCTTTAAGAATGCATCAATTAGCTAATGGCATGAGCCATACACAAAGTCATTTCTAATTGTGTGAAATGGCTATTGTTTAATTGAATTATTAAGCCAACGATTTCTTAATATTGTAACATATAGGCAGTGATAATATAGTTTTATCCATGTTTAACACAAGTGACAACATATTATGAGAGTTGGGATGCAACATTGTAAACCGTCACATAAAATACAAAAAGGTCAAAAATAATAGGTTTAATGATAAGCAAAGCGCTAACATAGTAGGCTAATGATGTTAGCTTACAGTGCTTTTCTTCCTCCATTTTACTGTCTACAGCTGGTTAGCATCTTTACACAGAATGCTGTTACATAACATGTATATAATGCATTGTAGCTATAAAAGACGCTACAGTCTGGGAGAATATGTGACGCTAACCAGGGAATGGGAACGGAAATGTTGAGATTTTAGTCCAGACTAAGGAACAAGATGCCATCCTAATTTGAAAACCAGCATAAATGTTCACTGTGCTTAATTAGTATAGAATTATGTGGTTAGCTAGCTTGACAAATAACTATTGTCCTTTTCCATATTTTACCAATAAACAGTACTAATTTCTCAAGTCTGTTGAGAGGTCAGTATAGCTAGTACGCCTATAAACATGAATGATATGTCAAAATTGAATGTAAATTCCAATTTGAATGTTTCACATTGGCAAATATCTAGCCTATATCAAAAGGGAATATGGTTCTATAAAATGTCTGCAGCAGAGAACAAAATTGCCAGTCTCATTCATTCTAACTGATTGAAGACTAACATAACATGATAACAAGTTTGTGGTTAATATTAACTTAACTTTTTCATTAGCTTCAATAAAACATTTACACTCTTAAAAGGCTATTTATATATATATTTATTTAATATTTAACAACATGTAATTGTAATAATAAAATAATTTTCTTTGACCATTTTAACTGCATAGAAATCATAATATCTGCATTAGCCTATCATATACACCCATATAATACATTTCTATTTTTGCACCGTACATAACCGGCTTGACATAGCTTCGCTAATCATATACCTCCTTCTTCATACCTTCTTCATACCACTCCTATGAGCTAAAATATTTGCTGTCTGCTTTTATGAAACAGTAGGCTACGACTCAGTATGTTTTGCATTGGAAACAGCCGGCTTGATTTGCCAAACAAAGGCTGTCTCGGGGCGTGTCTCTGTGTCCTCTGCTGTCCGTCCCCTAAACCTGTCCTCCCAGATGGACCTGTCTCTGCACACAGGAACAAACCAGGTCTAGCATTATCCAACAACGGAGTTCCTGTCATACCATGCATTCTTAGGTAACTTGGTGTCATCAGGTTTGCAGGGGTAAATGGTTGTTGTTTTAAAACTCACAGCTGATAAGACGACTCCTATCTGCAAACACCGGATAACCCCAGACAAGTGACATTTGACCTAGATGTAATGAGATACAGTAAGAAGACTAGCTTAGGGAAGTGGCTGAAAGAGAAGAAAAAGTAGTTGTTTTTTTCTTACACATTTTTTTCATAACGGAGCGCTGCCATGACTTGGTTAGCATATCGCTCCAAAGGCCCTGAGGTTTACCAAAATACTTATGAACACAATTTTTTCCCAAGTATTTGAACAAACTATATCTTACTCCATTACAGATATTGTATAAGCGGTTCTTGAGGTTAAAATAAGTCCAATACACGCTGTCTGCATCTAATTAGGTAATCAGGAAGTGTGCATTAGCATGACAAGTGTTGTTAGCTTTGCTGTCATGGCAAAACTCTGCACTGGTCTTTGAGAGTTTAAAAAGCACTTGTAAACTAATCAGGGCGACTAATTAGATGTTCAGAATGCACAAGGTAAGTGAGGAATAACTTTGGACTACTGCAAATGGTTTAAAATGAACTAATTCTGTTTTTCACATATTTAAGATACACTGCCTGGCCAAAAAAAAAGTTGACACCATAAAAAAAGGTCACACACTCTAATATTTCGTTGGACCGCCTTTAGTTTTGATTACGGCACGCATTTGCTGTGGAATTGTTTCGATAAGCTTCTGCAATGTCACAAGATTTATTTCCATTCAGTATTGCATTCATTTTTCACTAAGATCTTGCATTGATGATGATAAAGCCTTCTCCAGCACATCCCAAAGATTCTCAATGGGGTTAAGGTCTGGACTCTGTGGTGGCCAATCCATGTGTGAAACTGATGTCTCATGCTCCCTGAACCACTCTTTCACAATTTGAGCCCGATGAATCCTGGCATTGTCATCTTGGAATATGCCCGTGCCATCAGGGAAGAAAAAAAATCCATGATGGAATAACCTGGTCATTCAGTATATTCAGGTAGTCAGCTGACCTCATTCTTTGAGCACATACTGTTGCTGAACCTAGACCTGACCAACTGCAGCAACCTATTATTTATTTGTTTAGTTAAATTCAAGTGGTGACTTTTTTTTGGCCAGGCAGTGTAGTAGAAATCAGGTACAGTGCCTTTAAAACCTAAACCTAGTCCTAACCCTAACCAAATCACAAATCGTCAAAAACATTTGCTAGCAACTAATGTTTAAATCCCTCACATTGAAGTATAGTAGTAGTGAACAAGTTTGTGGAATGTAAACTTTATCATGCAAGAGTTTTATGGGTCTGAAATACACAGCAAAAAAATAAGGTTGTAGCTTATTTCAAGAATGCCATCCAACATGCTTCTAACAAATCTAAGTACTTCCTCTTCTACTGCAACTAAAACTTCCTTAAATACAACTACTTACTATACAACAAAGTAATTATGACTTGGTTTGGTGGGATAGTACCTGGTAAATATTCATCACAATTTTACATCAGTTAAGTGGCAACAAAAATTTTAAAATACAGGAAGTAGCCGTGAGTTCTAGAACAGAATACCTATCATCAACATGGAAAATTCCATCCAAAATTCAGACATTAAACATCCATTTAACAAAAAAGGTGCTGTTATTATTTGCATTAGTCTAATCATTACTATTGTGCAATTTAAACAGGTTTTGGCCCTTTGCTAGCTAACAGTTATGGAATTACCCCATATGCCATATCTGCTGCCCATGTCCAACCAGAAAGTAAAATAATTAACTTCACTGAAAATAAAAAATAAAAAATACTAGGCAAGATTTGTAATCCAAGCTTAATATATGCTATCTGTGTTTAGTCTAACCTGCTACTACATCTTATCACCATTCAGTTTGCATATAGACAGCACATGACAAAGTGGTGACTCTGAGGTGATTAAACTATGATGGTAATCTTGTGACATTTCTTCACAAGGACATCATGTAGCCCTACATTTAGTCAGTAACAAAGTAATAATGTTGATCTATGGTCTGTACTGGTTTGTAAACAGGCTGATGTATCAAAAATTTTAAAAGGCTTATTCATTGGAAACAGTAGGAATTATAGTGACAAATATCTAAAATTTGTTTAAAAAAATTGTCAACCTAAATTAATTCTTAGACTTATTTCAAATGGCAGTATGTGTGCTGTCAACTTTAACAACTCATTTATAACTACTAGATACTAGTACACAGAACTTAAAAGGTGTAGTACAATTGAAACCAGAAGTTTATACACACTATATAAAATCTCACATACGCTTTTTTTCTCACTGTCTGACTAAACCAGACTAAATCAGACTAAATCAGACAGTCAGACTGTCAGGGACCATGTACAAATTCATTAATCTTACAAAAGAAAAGATGATTTGATTTAGCTACTGCTGCTTTCCATCTGCAGCCCCTGGGCAGGTGAACACACATTAAAATACACATTTCATTACAATTAATTATAAGACTATCAGTTCATCTTTAACATTAGCAGTTAAATACAATAAAATGTCCCCATGTCCAATACATGTTTCCTACAGTCCAAACCAATATAAAAAAATCACTATGTGCAGGTTTTTACAGTGAGACAGAACATTACAAATTAACTAGGCTGATGTTGAGACATTTGATTATCTAACATGTACTTCTTCAAATTTCTAGTAAAATTATTCAACTCTACGGACAATTTCAGACTGTGTGGAAGCTGATTCCACTGTCTAATGGTTTAGAAAGAAAAGGCTGCCTGAGCAAAGTCCGAGGGTCTTTTTGGAACTATGCAATTTCAGTTCACAGAGGACCGAGTCATGCAGTGACTACATTCAATTTTTTCAGTGTAGGTGGAGCTGCATTATTAATCATTTTGAATAAGTTTCTTAGATTTAAATACAAAATTAAATTGTCGAAACTGAACATTTTGTATTTACTTATTATATTACAGTGGTGATAATGAAGGTTATTTTTATCAAGTGCCTTTACTGCCTGATTATAGATGGATCTGAGAGATTTGTGCACGCTCTCATTGGCCTGAGACCAGCAGGACACACAGTAAGTCATGTGTGGGATAATCATGGCATTGAAATATGTGAAAGCGGCCTCTACTATCAAGCTGTCTTAAGGAAGAGATGTATCGGATTGAGCAGCGTACTTTTTTTTATATGCTTTCTGAAAGACAAAGTCTGGTCCAAATGAACCCCTAGGTACTTTGTCTCTGTTACAATATTTATTTTTACTCCATTAACAAAGATGTTGTGCGTGTCTTTAATTCAGTTAGTTTTGGTAAAATACATACCAACTGCTTTATTAATGTTTAGTGTCAGACATGAAGATTGGAGCCAATTACCAATTTTGTCCATAGCTGAAGATAATGTGGTGGCCACTTGCTGTGCATCCCTTCCATGTGTGTAGATGACAGCATCATCTGCGTACGTGATGATTATCTACATCTTTGCACACGTCTGGGAGGTCATATCATGCAATAGCTTGAATGCTGGCTAGCAATCACTGCAGGGTGTTGGGTCAGGACAGTAATGAAATATGTTCAGGTGAGTCTGAAGAATGAGTGTGTCCACATTCAGGTACTGGTGGAACGTTCCTTTAATTTCTGTAATTGGGGTGTGGGTGTGTGTGGTTTTCTACAAGAGAAAGAATAAACAAATACAAATAATATATTATAATTATAAATCAAAATGGTGGTTACACAAGTCACATGGTTATTTACATAATGTTAATAAGAAGTTTACAAAGTGGCCGATAGGGGGCGAGTCTGGTCTATACAGTTATGATAGAAATGGACATAAATAAATGGCCCAGGTTTAATAAAGTGCTGAATAATATGTTACATATGACAGAGATGGCTAATGGAGATATGTGTAATAAGGGAAATGCCCCAACAAAGGTGTTCTGGATAAAGTATACACTGCAGACAGACCACTGCAGTTTGTGACCACTGTCAAACTATAGCTATAAGCTCTAAAAATAATATCACTCAAATACACAGAAGATTAGTTACATCTAAGGGACACACACTATGATTCAGGCATTAAACAATCCCGAGACAGAGCTGATGCACGGAACGTCATGCAGCCAGTCCGTGGCACACTCGGTGGTGCAACAAGGGATAGCAAGGAACAACTGAAAAATAACAATAATAAAAACAGAACTGAATGGGTTCTCTGGATAGTCTTTTATACAACAGGGGGCCCAGAATTGACCCTTGTGGAACGCCTGTTGTGCAGGGCTGCAAAGAGGACATTGAATTGTTTATTATTACATACTGTACCCAATCGGAGAGATACGATTTTACCCAATGCAATGCATCAATGGAAAGATGGTACTGAGAAAGCTTGGACAGGAGGACAGAGTTGTTTACTGTGTCAAAGAACTTTTGTAGGTCTAGAAACACAGCACCCACTGTGCCCCCTCTGTCCAGGCTAACTCTAATGCTTTCTGTCAGGTAGCAGCAGGCAGCTTCAGTGGAATGCTTGCTGTGAAAACCAAATTGCATTGGATGCAAGAAATTATTGTCATTTAAATGCTCTGTTAACTGTTCTTTAAATGTTCTCTCCATGATTTTTGATACTACAGGTAATATACTAAGAGGCCTGTAGTTGCTTATCTCACTTTTGCTACCAGATTTGCGAATTGGTGTGATGACTGCTTTTTTTTTAGGCCAATTAGGATTGCCAAAATAATATCTATTTGCTAAATGCCAGAATAATGAGAAAAGGATTTTTTTAGACAATTTTTCATTACTTTCTTCAAAGTCAGAAGTTTACATACATTCCATTAGTATTTGGTACCATTGCCTTTAAACTGTATAACTTGGGTCAAACGTTTTGGATATCCTTCCACAAGCTTCTCATAATAGTTGGCAGGAATTTTGGCTCATTCCTCCTGACAGAACTAATGTAACTGAGCCAAGTTTGTAGGCTGCCTTGCTCGCGCATGGCTTTTCAGGTCTGCCTATACATTTTCAATAAGTTTGAGATCAAGGCTTTGTGATGGCCACTCCAAAACATTGACTTAGTTATCCTTATACATTTTCATAAGTTTGAGATCAAGGCTTTGTGATGGCCACTCCAAAACATTGACTTAGTTATCCTTAAGCCACTTTGTAACCATTCTGGCAGTATGCTTCGGGTCATGTCCATGTGGAAGACGTGGCTGATGTCTTGAGATGTTGCTTCAGTATTTCCACATAATGTTCTTTCTTCATGATATTTTGTGAAGTGCACCAGTCCCTCCTGCATCCCTCTAAATGTAACAATGCTCATTATGACCAACCAGTTCAATTTTAGTTTCATCAGACCACAGGACATGTCCCAAAAATTAAGATCTTTGTTCCTGTGTGCATTTGCAAACTGTAATCTAGTGTTTTTTCATTTCTTTTGGAGTAATGGCTTCTTCCTGGCAAAGTGGCCTTTCAGCCCATGTCGGTACAGTACTCGTTTCACTGTTGATAATGACACTCTCTTACCAGCTTCAGCCAGCACCTTCACAAGGTCTTTTGCTTTTGCTCTCGGGTTGATATGCATATTTCGGACCATCTCTGGGACACAGAACCCGTCTCCTTCCTGAGCCGTATGATGGCTGAACATTCCCATGGTGCTTATACTTGCATATAATTCTTTAAACAGATGAACGTGGCACCTTCAGGTATGTGGAAATTGCACCCAATTGTGCAAGTCCACAATTTTCTTTCTGATGTCTTGGCTGATTTCTTTTGACTTTCCCATGATGTTACACAAAGAAGCAGTGTGTTTCAGGTGAGCCTTTAGATACATCCACAGGTGTGTCTCTAAATCAGAAGCTTCCAAAGACAGGACATCATCATCTGGGTTTTCCTAAATTATTTAAATGTATAGTAATCTTACTGTAGGTAAACTTCTGACTTTGAAGAAAATAATGAAAATTTGTCTAAAAAAATCCTTCTCTCATCATTCTGGCATTTAGCAAATAGAAATAATGTTGGTAATCCTAATTGGCCTAAAACAAGGAAAAATGTAGTCTGATTTCATGTCAGACAGTGAAAAAAAAGCGTATTTGTCTTTTTATATAGTGTTTGTAAACTTCTGGTTTCAACTGTATGTCACTTTTTGGGTGGAGGGCCACTTGCTTGTCTCCATGAAGATTCTTTGGCTTGAATGTCCTCACAGCATGGCATTAAACATTAAATCTCCATGGAGACAAATGGGGGCACAAGCAAGCCAAGTTACTGTAGATTGTACATCTTTTGCTGGTGATCTCCTTACCAAGATGCCTGCCCTGTGTTGCTGCAAACAGGGCCCCTCTAAAGTGCAGCCCCTAAACAGACACAGTAAGGACATGGCTGGGGGACTTTGGACCACTTATCATCACATGGTAGCACAGTTTGGAACTGCAGTATAGGGTGGTCAAAAGTATCGACAATCAGATACTAATCAATTCTAAAACTAATATCCACTCTAGATAGTTATTTGAGCAAGTATAATACTGAAAAAGTCACATTCACAGGACAGTAATGAACCTTTCCTGAGTAGCTTTAGAAAAATCTTGAGCTGTATCAGAACAAGTACATGCCCATGGACGACTATGGAACATACCTTTACAACAGGAATTACACAGATATAAGGCCACACAGTAATATAAAAGAACGTACTATTATTTAATGTTGAAAATTACATTCTATTGTCTAAATTAAGATTGTTTTTTTATTATCATCGTGGTATTGGAATTGGTATCACGTATCAAGCCTATTCCTTAGTATCGAAATCATGTTTGAAATTTTTGTATCGTGACAGCACTATTGCACTATGTAGACGCATGCAGAGATTAGTTTAGCAACAATGTGCTCTAATACATGAACAATTTGTTTTATTATCAATATTTTCAATAATTTCCCTCTGTCAATGATGTCAAATATTATCTGAAATTGATGAAGCTCCTTTGTGTTTTTAAAGTCCCTACACTTTAATTTGTTGTTCCGATCATTACAGTGAATTATCTCCACTATGCAGAGTAGCAACCCTGAGGCTAGCTTGATACAAATTGCTTCATCCCTCAGTGCTTCAGCAGATGCAGGCCTTGCACCCTCTGCTGGCTTTTAAAAAAAATAGTTTTCTAGGCACATACACTCTTTGATGGGGGAAACCTCCCTCTAGGAATCAAACTCAAGATCTTTTAAGTAATACCATATTACAGTTCGACAAGTTTCTCTTCACAAAAATCTGCATCTGATTCCTGACAGTAGATCTTAGTATTCCAGTAACCCCATTCTTGCAGGTTATCCAGTGCAAAATGTGCACAGCCTTCCTCTGTGTGCTCTTTGATCTTTTAATGGCTGCAGGTTAGCTGTGACGGCACAGAGGCTGGGAGCCATGCATTACGCAACAGCACAGAAAAGAAAACATTACTCAACACAAGTCCCGGCCTCAGCTGCATCTACAGGTCTGAGACCAGATTATCTAATGTGTTCCTATATAGGATAGAAACGCAGTACTGACATAAATAAACACCCAAACGCAAAGAGACTGAAATAAACAGGAAAAGATCTGTAAACTGTGTTTTGTTTGACTGCAAACTCAGTCCACACAAAATATATTTCTATAGGTTGAGCATTGCTGAAAATATTACCACAGTGGAAAGAAATTATTAGATTTTGGATTTGTATTAGATTTGGGTGAGAAACTCAGTCACCTGGATGGAGCTTGATGCCCATCCGCATTGACCGGCGTAGCTGAGGTGGCTTGGGCATTTGTTTTGAAACCCTCCTTGTTCCAGGCATGTCCCACCAGAAGACGGCATGCTTGCCAGATTTTCAGACAGCAAGAAGCGGGCAAGCCTTTGAAAAACAGCCCAAAACAAGCTACCACAGCCCCATGCAAAAGTGCAAAATAAAAGAAATTGTCGGTGAATTGCTAATGAGATGCGCATATATTTAATAGCATATTTAACATCAAAAACTGCTAAAAAAGGCTAAAACCTTTTTACCCCTTTTTATGACGTAAAAGTGCAGCTCAAGAACAAGCCCAAAAAACGCAACACACGGCTGTATGAGTGACTTTCCAAAAAAAGAAAGCCAAAGATGCTATAAAAAAGTGGACTTGGCAACTCAGGGATAAGCGCCTCAGAATTCCGACAGCAGAGATGGAGCAGGGGTGTAGTGAAAGATCACGAACATCTCTGCTTAATCTTCTGCAACCTGCAGAACAAGCAGAAGAATTGGATTTTGATAATCTTGCTAATATAACCACAAGTAAAGGTAGGCATTTTGACATTTAATTTCAAGCAAAAGGGCCTTGCACAACCAATGACGCCTAGAATCCCTTTGCCTTACATGACTTCTAGTGGCTTGCATTCTCACACTGTCAGAGGCAGTGAGGCACTATCCCCGGTCTGCAGCGAAAGGTCATACCAGGACATATAGAAATAAACAACTATGTCTGCTCTATGTGTCAGCTCTATAGGCCTTACCTCAGTGACCCTTCACCCCACCCTCCCTTCAGGACAGCAAGCTTCACCTAAGATAACTCCATGAACTTAAAGCATGACGCACCATCTCGGATTTCTCCAGAGCAATTACTTTATTATGTAGGCATAATTGTTGTTCTAGTTTTTGTGCTAGTTAAATCCTGTTGAAGACCTGCTTATGTCCAGGTTGTGTTTACTATTGGTTAAGTCCTGCTCTCCCCACCTAAATGTTGATTGTAAGTAATTGATGGCGGTAAGAGAGGCCGTTGGGACAGAATGAGATCCACGTCTCTGTTAGATCTCCCAGGGCACCTGTGGGAACAAAAGTTGGTTGTCATAACCAGTTCTAGGGCTGAGCACGTTATCGCTCAAACTCAAAACATAATTAATCGTGATTAATAATTTGGTGACGTGTTAACGCAGGCCACATGTATCAGTCAACGCGACAGAGACGAGTCCAAGCTCCGTCTGAGTTTTTAAACTATCCAAAAAGAATCAGTGATCACGGAGAAATGGCCCACTAAAGTCTGCCAACCAAGAGTGATGCTTAATACATACACTGCACCAGAACTGAACCAGAACTGAACAGGGACCAAACCAGGACTAAATAGGAGGACTCACCTTCAGATCTGAATAAGGACTAAAGCGACTAAGACAGGACTCTAGCAGTCATCTATTAGGCTCATAGTGAACAGAAAGAAGCAGCAGACCACACAAGACAATCGCAGGGAAAAATAGGTTCATCTTCAAAATAACATTAGTTAAATAACATTCCAATCCTATATTTGAATGTAGACATTAGAAAATAATACAATAGGCTAATACTGAGCCTTTTTTATTTTATTTTGACTTTTATTTAGACATTTTCAAAAAACTTAATCCCAGATACATAGAAAAATCATATCCAAGTTAAACCAGCACAGCAATGGGTGAATACTACAGTATTTTAAACCTAAAATGTAAAATAAAGAGCAATTTAGGAGCGAATGAATTATATTGTTTTTTTTTAACTTGTGCACAACACTTGTGCACAACATGCGATTAATCGCAATTTAAGCACACAGTAGATTTTATGGGTAATTATACTTTTTGAGTAGATTTTTAAACCTGTACTTGTATATGATCAAGTGTAATTCTAGCCATGTAATTGTAATTAGTCACATTTTAAGTCATAGAAATTACAGTGCAAGTCCCAATTGTCCTAATTCACAGCTGCTCCTTTTTATACCAGAAACACACGACAGCACTGCATCGCCTGCTCTGATTGGCCAGATCTCAGAGAATATGCAGATTGCTGTCTAAAACGAGGTAAATTTAGTTTTGAACTTTTTGACTGATCAAGTTTTGTAAAAAAAATAAAAATAAAAATACATAAAATCTAAAATGCTTCTAAATTGCATTAAAAATGTACTAGTAGTAGAATTTTGGCAGCAGTAATTGTGCTTGTATTTGAGTACATTATTAGCCAAGTAACTGTACTTTACCTTGAATACAAATTTTTAGTACTCTTACCAAGTGTGGGGGCGGATATTGAATTATGAGGCTTATTTGAGTATCCTTTGAGTGCTATATAAATCAGTGCATTATATATTATTTAGTCCTGGTTTGGGATTTGCCAGTTTGCATAAATCTGATTTAGTCCTGGTTTAGTCTTTACATTCACTGTAAACATAGTAGCTGAGAATGTAGGGCTTTCTCCACAAGTGAAATGGCCCCTCCCCCCAAACTACTTACTGGCGCTTTGGAAGAGGATTACAGGGCATCTTTTAAACTGTGCTGTCTGTCGCTTAATTACTTTCAATTAACACCAGGCCAAGGAGAATGCCAGTCCGAAAAGATGGAGAAATGGTATATTTAACATTTTGCTTTTGTTGTTTTAAAATTGTAAAAGAGCCCTTGCCTAATATTCAAACACTTGGGCTATGGAAAAGAAGACTGCAAAAAATGTAAAGGCTGTGCAAAAAAAATTACAAATTCAGTCCATAAGAATTCACATAATAATTTCTATCAAGGCAGTAATCATGAATTTTATTTATTTATTTTTATTCTGAAATAAACAAAATTTGTAAGCTGCTACCTGAAAGTTGAAAATTGTATGACCCTGAAATTCAACTTATGCCAGCAATGGTACCATAGCTATGACAAAAATTATGAAACTTTTATTTGGCTTTTGACTATGCAAGCAATTGATCAAAAGAAGAATATTAAAGCCAGTGCTAGACCCTGAGTAAGGAAAGTGCATTTAGTCGGCCTGATGAAATATTGTCTCTTCATATCATCAGAGCTTTTATGTGTTTGGAGAATGTGGTATCTTCAACTGAACATGCTTCTTTCTTGACCCCACATGACCTCACATGGGTTATATAGTAAACCAGTTACTCAAACAAGTTGGTGAGTGAAGTAATTTAAAGTTGAAAGCTGAAATCCAGTTGGTTTAGACCTCTCTCTGATCTGACTAAACCCCAGCACCTGCAGCCAATCATTAACCAGGGCTAGTGCAGCCTCTGCAGCTCAGTGAGTGAATTCTGGAGGTACTGAGCTTTCACATGAGGCCTGTCCATACACAATGGACAATGAGAAAAAATTGTATGTATCCTCTATCTGCAGGTTTAGGATTGTAATACCTTTATAAATACAGTATAGAGGCAGAACATTTACCATTTTCAGCATTTCCCTATTGATTCATTCCATAACAAGATTATGTATCAAGATTACATTAGAGTCCCTTGAAAAAATCTTATCAAGTAAAATGCCAAAATAGACAAATATACAAGAACACATTTCCACGGTGTGTGGTTTCGCATGACATGAAACAAGAATGTCGGTCTTATTACAACTATGCACGTCTAACAAAAATGTATGTCAGTGCTAGTAAGTTTGACAGTGCATTTAATGGAAAAAAACAACAACTATATGCTACTATCAGTTATTTTGTAATAAATAAATAAAAGTAATATATATAAATAAATATATAAATGCAACTGTTATTTCATCACATAATTTTACACCGTTGAAATGGGATTACCCTGACACTGGTTGCAAGATTTGGTTACTTGTTTGAACAAGGATAAGTATTTAGTCATAGTAGTCTAGTTAGTACATTAAAACATATCATAAATCAGTATTAGATTTGAACTTGTTTACTTTATTACATAAAATTCTTGCATATAGTACCTTTAAATTCATTTATGGAGTTATAGCGAACTGAACTCACCTGGGAATTGTGGTTACATGTTTGGTCATAGGGTTAATCCATCATTTTGGCTTACATGTCTTTCTGTCAAATAAAAACAAAATATATTATATTATGATACCCTTCACCATTTTTAACTAGCCTGAAGTCAACCTACAATGCTTCTCTTTTAACCAAGTATAGGAGAACCAAAAAGCTGAGCCCATTGTACCAAGAAGCCTATATTAATGAAAAACTTTACTAAAAAGAGCCATGTTGGTACAAATATAATTAGGCCTAAGGTTATTTGAGTTTAGTTTACAATCCATGCTATAGTTCAACATGTTTAATCACTACCACCATGTAGTATCACCCATGCATATACTGAAAAAATAATAAGCCTACAAGACAGAAGGGGAGCATCAAAGTGACAGAAGTGGAAACAGCTGGTCAATAGGCTTGGGCTTATCACCTCCCCTGGGACACAACCCCTGAGTTCAAAGGTCAGTTGAAGTGTGCCACTCTGTTGTGCATTGGTGGTGGGGGCAAAAACTGAGAAAACCACCCCCGAAAAAGGCTCAATGCACCCCTCCCAGAAGGTAAACCAGTCAACAGAAACTTGCCTAGGAGCGCATCCCTTAGTCAAACAGGGGAAAGGTCACTGGTTCAACTGAGTTGTAGCCTCTATAAATAGCACAAGTTGAGTCTAATATTGGAAACAGCTCAGCACTCCATAGAGCACCTAATATAAGTACAGTTTTTGATTTTGCCAAAACCATCAAGAGCAAACATTAACCATTACTGTGTCCGAGTTGAAACTTACCCAAGAAACAAATGCTTTCAATAGGCTTTTAATGCATCTTTATTCTCCATTAGGTTAGGCAATTTAAAATATTCGGCTATTACAAAATATAGGCCTATTTAAAATATCTTACATTAATGCAATGGTCGAATTGACCTACATTTGTTAAATTAGACTGATCTGTAGGCCTAAAATAGGGATATTAAATGATGGGCACCTACCATAAACTGCCAAAAGCCAGGTCTAGCCAGGATGACCTGGCTAGGCTTTACATCCCTTTCTGTTTTTTACTGATAGCCATTGGGAAAAGTACCTGGAAAAATTCTAACAAACTATTGACTAATTCAATAATTTTCGTATGCCTCTGTATAAAAATGGGAGAACTAGACGGGTTCTGATGCAATCACCGGCGGAAGGATCCCCCCACTTTTGCGCGGAGGAGGTTTGTCTTGTTGCCTGGATACGAACGCGGAGGGTGACACATTAGTGGAGTTCCTCTCGAGTGAAACTGGCTTTTGTGAGCAGACATTTTGGATCCATGCTAACTAGTATTGCCGCTGAATGACCTTCGTCCCGTTTGAGCCGCGATGTCGCCAGTTTCATTGAAGTTGTAACGAAGCTGTAGACGTGAAAACAGCGCCATTTCTGTCGGCGTCCATGATACGCTATGCTACCGCAGCGGATTCCAGAGCTGGAGCTCGGATCGGCAGCGGGAGGAAAATAACCGCTCCCCTTTCGCCGCTGCGTTACTACAGCCCGCGGCAGGTAAGTTCATCTGGGATTTGATTGAACGCTTTAAATCTCACTATGGTGGGTTTGTTGTCGTTTGAGCCACGGTTGGTACGCTTACTGTTTGACTGTATGACGATATGGCGCACACTTTTGAAGGCAAAACGTCTGACAGTGCACGGTAGTCCACTTGAGCCGCTCCTCCCCACGGTCATAACAACAGCGGCTATGGCTGCTAAACCTAGCTACGACGACTTTGCTTTATACAGTAATGATTGATAAGGAACAGGCGTTGACATGGTGGTTCTGCTTCGAGGTTTTGGCCCTGCCTAACGTCTTGTTGGCCGCTGGCTAAGTTAAATGAAGATCCATCGGGAGCTGTAGCTAATGTCACTGCGTTAAAGCAATAATTAGTCACTCTTGGAACTCAAACTTTCTTAAATTGTCCAACTATTTCGATGAATACATACTCTATTATGTTTTAGTTTCTTTGATCTAGACACAAATTTCCAGCTTGTCCTATACAGAAGCCAAGCTTCTCACAGCAGCTACCTTGGCTAGCTTAGCCTCTGAGCTAACGCTAAAGGTCGGCTAGGGGCTAACCTTGTCATTTGGCTGAAGAGTGATAACCATAGAAATTAATATAACGGTGGCTATCATTTACATTTTACCACCAGGTAATGTAATGTTGCGCAGCAGTATTCAGTACAAGTGAGTTTTGCACCGTTTGATAATGCCGCATTCAACTGCCTGATCTAACGCCAGTGAGCAGTTGGTAGGATTCAACCAATTTTGGACATATGACAGATAGCGGAAGTATTTAACGTTAGTCGATAGAAATAAACAAAACTTTCTCTTATGATTTTAACAGGATTTCAAGTGGCTTTAATGGACTTCCGAGTGCGGAGTAGGTATGCGTACTCTGGCATGTTCCCTGAACTAGTGTTCATCGCAACCAGCTGGTTTGACAGCCCAAATCACTCCAGTGATTTAGTGGAATATTATTTGTGTGTTTGTTAACTATAACATGTGCAGACACTGGCGTTTAGTCTGTTGTCCTTTTTACGACTCTCAGCTGGTTCCACACAGTATTCCAAAGTTGAGAGACGCGCGGGCTGGCCAATCAAATGTTTGGACTGTGTAGGGCAGGCTCCATTTGCTTGATTTCCTAAATTCACTGATGCCATATGACGCGCGTGTACTAGTTAGTGTTAGGTTTGAGGACTACGTGAGCACGCTGATACGCTGGTTGATTGTTCGGATTTGAGCACAGATCCAGGACATATTTGTCCTTAATGCTGCAAAGTGATAACATTCAGCTTGATGACATTGCTTTGGAATGCAGACAGGAAAAAGTTGACACTTAATAGTAAATGGAATGGTCTTTCATGTGTGGTGTGTATTGTTAATAAGTGCTAAGGAGATATTGTCTCTAGATCATTTCAAATATAATGCCCATATCTCAGACACTTACACTGTGTTTAAGTTTTCAAATATAAACTTATCAGACCGTCTTACACAAATCCTTTCTTTTATTCCTTTAGGTTGTGCTGGAGAGGTAAAATGGCCTCCTGTGACTGAGACCAAACACTTTGTGTTTTCCTCAGCAGCTGAACTGTCTCAGCAGCTTAAGCCATGCCTGACGACGACTAAAGATCTCCCTTTTGCTCAAAGCAATAATAACAAAATAAAAAAAATAAAAAAAACACACAAAAAAATCCCCTATGCCTCCCTATATAGAGCCTCTTCATTGCACCTTACAGGAGTGACTGCCCTGCCTCGGTCCCCCATCCTCTTCCATCCTGCTCCACCAAAACCACACCTGAAAATGAAGCGGCTGTACCTGAGAATGGCCCACACCTGAGGTCCCATGCGTCCCATGAGCACCGATTCGGACGGCCCTGCTCCTCCTGAACACACCTCCTGCCCCTTTCCCCTTGTTGGCCCCCTGTCGGCCTCAGAGATGTCCCTGCTCCAATCGCTGGGCCCAGTGCAGAGCTGGCTTGGCCAGGAGCTGGAGAAGTGCGGGATTGATGCTATGATCTACACCCGCTATGTCCTCAGCCTCCTCCTGCACGACAGTTATGACTATGACCTGCAGGACCAGGTTAGTTTATTCAATGAATACTTGACATTTCCTGTTAGTTCTGATGTAAGTAAAATGTATAACACCTCCTTCACTGAAATGCTGTCATCAGGAGAATGACATCTTTTTGGGCTGGGAGAAGGGAGCTGGGAAGAAGTGGGGCAAGAGTAAGAAGAAAGGTGTGACCGATCTGAGTCTGGAGGAAATGAAGAAACAGGCTGCTGTCCAATGCCTCCGCTCTGCCTCTGATGAAGTAAGTCTGACACAATGCTTGTGGCATAACATTTAGGCATGCACAAAATACTTCATGTGTTTGTAATGACAAACACAGGGTTAAAAGATCTGTACAGTTATGTTTAGAATATTCTATTATATTCTTTGCTACTGTTAGGACATCCATGCATATGTTAGATGCATAACAGTAGTGAATTGATAGACTGAATAAAGGGTCTTTCAGCTGTTTTAATTTATGGTCACATGATGCAAGAGTCATCTGATGATATCCCTTCAGATATTAACTTTATATTAGTGCATCTCTTGACTGCAAAATTGTGGATATTGCTGCCCTGTCGTGTACTCCTGAGGTTGGTTGAAAGTTGTACAATAATAGCAAATGCAACTGCCTGCAGACAGCGATGGACACATGGGCACATATTTCAGTTCTCTCAGTAAATCAGTTTGCAGGAGTTAATTGGTTGCTTATGTTGGCCTAACCAACTGTTGATTAATATTTTGCGAGTCAGAAGCCAGAATAGAAAAAAAATTGTATTAGTATCTACAGCACAGGTAAATTGCTCCGATGGCAAGCTCTGATTAGACTAGAGTATGAAAAGGGAAATATTTTGTAGCAGTTCACACAAAGATTGGATGCCTGGGGTGTCCTCTAACAGCACTATAGTTATAAGTTATTAGGCAGTGCCAACACACATAATTGATCAAAAGTACTGATTTTGCCTCCCATTTATGAACATTTCAATTCTATTTTACAGTTTATGGTACCCTAACGATATGTGACCAAGCTGTAGCTTTACTAATGGCAAGATCTTATTGAGAATGAAAAGTCTATCTATTTTAGCTTTAGCATACGCACCACCTGGGAATTGGAACATTGTCTGTTGATGTAGAGATGGCGTTTATTGATTCAGTTCATATACTATATTCATATCTAGGAGCAGTAAACAAGGCGCAGTGCAAAGAGGGGGCAAAGTGCGCACATCGGAAAAATGATTTCAGAATGGTCTTTTGTATAGAATGACTTCCTCTTCCTTTTATAATTCGATAGAATTGAATGGGGAAAAAACTGAATATAGGTCTTAAAATTTTTGGACAAGTTTGCAACACTCCCCATAGAGGTTATTGTATAAATCACTTGAGTTCTAATAATAGAAGGAGACAAGTCCTTGTGGATTTGTAGAACACAATGAAGAGTCAAAACTGCTCCCAACTGTGCCCCTGGTTTGTTTCTGTTTAAACTGTGGCCTCTACAGTGGCTCTGTGCATCTCAAACATGCTGTGGAGAGAGGGCAGCGACAGAGACTAAAGTCCTTTTAGCTAGTTTAGAAACTAAAGAATTAAATGTGGGCCTGCTGTATGCTCCCTGTTTAATCACAAAAGGAACAACAGCTGCTGTGCAAATATAGGCTCCATTATGTCAAAACAACATGGTACACGCACTGCGCATCATGTGTGTAATGGGAGTGTAGGTCTGTCATGATAACAAAGTTTGAAACACAATATGTTGCTACGGAGATGTACTGCGATAAACGATAATATTAAAACTACTTTATGCCACTGATACAGTAACAATAAAGCAGGATAATCAAATTTTTTAAGTAGGCAGTATCATTAAAAGGCCTGAGCTGAAACCGATAAATAACAGAATCTACTATTATTGGTCAAGTCACTTTCAGCATTTGAAAGCTCAAATGTAATTGCAAAAGTGTGGAGTTTTGGGGTATTTTTTTGTAATAAAAATAAAAT
>KN471906.1:28284-43165 GCA_000787095.1 Periophthalmodon schlosseri
TTTAAAAGATATAGTATTTATCGTGACAGACCTATGGGAGTGGCGGCACAGAGCAAATCACCCAACAGCAGCAAATGCATAAAACGTTCTCACCATGGACCGTAGACTTGCAGATTGTGGGGCACCTTCTCTGTGTGTAAAAGTGGCCAATTGATGATCCAAAGCAGGCTACACAATTACAGCAGTGGGCGCTCAAGCTTTTAGCATAATGATCAGAATAGCGGTGGAGTCCAGTATGGAAAAAGATACCTTGTGTACATGAGTAAACCTGAATGCACAAAACCTTGCCAGTTGATGGAGCAGTCCGGGAAGTGTCACCACATCAGTGAGAGCTACAGTGGCAGACATGCACATACACTGCAAAATATGAAGGTGATTTAAAAAAAAAAAGTTGGCCAGACAGAGCTATTCCTGCAATTCGTTTGGTGATTGTTTTTTTTTCTCCAAAGGACAGATGCATGAGTCCAGTGTATGTAGAAGGTTTGCTCTTGTAGTTTGAAGTGAATCTGCAGTGTGGAGGCTGCATCGGACCACTATTAGGCACAGCAGACGAAATGTATAAAGGGGTCATGAACACTGTTGTTTATTAATTGAGCACAATTTACATATTTTAAAAATAATTAACCATTCTTAAATATGGTAATTACATTTTACATACATTTTTCTGTGGTAATTGTATATAATTTATTATAGGCCCGCATTTATCTGTGCCTAAGTGGAGCAGAGTGCCTGTTTAGTGTGAAACACCTCTGTTTAACTGCTGGCAGTATCGTCTCTGCCTTACTTCCCTTAGAGGATAGCACATCAATTGAGCACCGTCTGTGCTGAATGACAAGATGGGGGCCAATGTGTGTGAGGAGGGGAGGGAGCGACCCTGGGCTTTGGAATGACAGCAGGTGGAACTGGCCTGGTGGGGTGGGGGAAGTGTTTGAGGAGTGCTCTCTCAGGAGACTGGACTCGGATCTATTTTTTAACCAGCACACACTGCATGGGATTGCACCAGTGTGGCTCTGCTGTCAGCTGACCAACATTAGTACAATGATGCAAGGAAAAACACAGGCTGGGAGAAACGGTTGTTCTTGTACCGAGTTGGAATGGTAAGGAATGTTATGTATGGATGTTTTAGTCTTCCAACCTTTTAGTAGAATTCTCTATGTTGAAGAGAAGCTTGTCTTTTTCATGTCAACCGTTGTTTGCAGTGTTTATCCCAGTGAGCATTGACAGTAAATGCCAGTGTTGTGTGTTTATGGACATTGGGGCTAACGTCAAAAATATTTTCTGGGATTTCTTTTGTTTAAAAGGAAAAAGAAAAAAAAAATAGACTATATTTAGCCAGTCATGGGTGAGAGTATGTATGCATTCTGCAGTCAGCTGGCTCAACTTGTGTCAGCCTCATTTTTTTCATTCCTTTTGGTCTCATTTGGGTTCAAAGTCCTGTGAACCATGTTCAAATTTGTAAAGGTCTTTAAAACATTTGCAGTACTTTTTCATGAATGGGCATATATTGTTAGGCCTACTCACTCAGAATAATTACTATATCGACTTAGTGTTCAATATAAAATTTTGAGCCCTAAAAATATTGGTCCATTTTCTCTGGACTTGTGGGCACTTTTTTTTTTTTTTTTTTTAGTAGTAATATTTGAACTGTAGAGGGTTGAAATAGGTCACGTCTTCAACTTATTATAGATACTAAGTATTTAAGTGTTTCATTCTGCTTTTTATTGCAACTCATGTTTTTTAACTGTATAGTTTTGTTATAGTATAGTTTCAATATTTTTGTTTATTGGATATTTTTATATAGCAATATATTGCACTTCAAACTTTGTCATTGTGACAGGCCTACCTTCTGATTAAAAAAAAAAAAATGTCTATTTAGATAATTTAAGATGTCCACTTTGTTTTAAGAAAAATCTCCTGACCTGTTACTGGTTTGTATACCTGATTCACAGTCTTCTTTCTTTCAGAACTCTGGAATCGAAAGCTTGGTTGAGGAGCTCTGTTCTAAACTAAAGGACATCCAGAACAAACAGAAAGGTTGGCTCTTTTATTCTTGTACTGTGTACAGACATTATTTTGCCTCTAATGGTACAGGGTTGTTTCTTTTTAATAAGCTTTTTGCTGAATTTAAAAATCTATAGGGGTATTTGCTTATCTCCAAAAGTACAACTGTAATATTATCACCTCCAGGAATATGGTTATAGACCCAGTTAGTGATATGACATATTGGTCATGGTCATGCAAATGTAGTAATTTAAAGTGTGTTGCAGGTCCCTTTTGTAGTACTATTGGGCTTCACTTCATACAGAAGATTCTCGGAAGTACACCACATGTTCAGCATAAATGTACTTAATTACTGCTAAAGCTGTAAAACTCATGAGTTTGCCACATATAGAGTGCACTAAGGCTGGGACAGACTGAGGCTGCCTTTTTTAAGATCTAATAGTTGGAGCAACGTGTAGCAGTTTTTTCTTCAACAAAATACATCCAACAGTGTTACTAAGGAATTATGGAGCATTTCCTTCATCACAACTTTATTATCTGTAAAATGCTGGAAATGTGCGTAAATTATTTAAATTGATGAAATGGAAACCTTTGCAAACTTTTGTATTGTTTTTATTAGAAAATCTGCATTACACAAACTCCAAATATTTATTATGACTGATTTGCATATAACCTAAACTGACTCTGCCAACATCATTTTAAATTAATAGACATTGTTGTTTTGCAGAAGCCAAGCAGATTCAAAAGAAATCTGATGGAGCTCAATCACCAGAGCGTTCTGACTCTCCCTCCTCAAAGGACCAGGTGGAAATGTAAGAGCTTTGCACCATTCTTTTGTGTACACAATTAATGGTTTAGCTGAAATTTGCACTAAATATCATCTTTGTTTTTTGCAGGTATTATGAAGCTTTTCCTCCTCTGTCAGAGAAACCAGTCTGTCTCCAAGAGATCATGACTGTATGGAATAAGACAAAGACCTGTGCATATTCAAGTTCATCATCAGCAGCACCGCAGACCAGCACAGACACTTCCTCCCCCAAAGATTGTAACAGTGACGGTGAGGCAGCAAAAGAACAACATCTGGAGGCATGTGGTTCCATGAACACTGCAACAACTGAGAAAGGTCAACGACGGAGCAAAAAGGAAAAGGAGAACAGGTACCAGAGTGGGGCAACAGCAGAGGAGCGCCCTTCAAAGAGGCAGATCAGACATAGATCTGAGGGCAAGTACAGGCCCCGATCATGGTCCTCCGGCTCCAGTGAGGCAGGCTCCAGCTCCAGTGGCAACCAGGGAGAGTCCAAGACATCCAGGAGCAAAGCAGTCAGGGTCCGGCACAAGTCCAGGGAAGCTATCAAGAACAGAAGAACTCGCAACAGTGGGCAGACTAAGACCCAGGTGAAGGTCTCTGAGAAAGATGAGAGGAGAAATGCAGGGAGTAGCAGCAGTGCTAATGGGGGCGCTGCCAAACAACCACAGCTTTACAAAAGGGGGAAAAGACCGCTGAAAGAGATCCGCAAAGAGACAGGCTGGGTAGAAGCAAAGGAGTTTGGACTGGAGGGCCGAAAAGAATACATGGAGGAGCCTCTGTGGTACACTGAGCCCATCACAGATTATTTTATACCTTTCAGCAGCAGACAGAGCAAGTTGGAAACAAAGTATCGAAGCAAGGTTGACTCTTCAGAAGGGTTTGCCATGTTAGCTGATATAGACGGGCTCCCTAAAAGATTCCAGGGTATCTGTATCACTGATGAGAGCTACCAGACAGCATATTTAGCTGCTGGTTCATTCGTGGACGGGCATTTTGTTGAAGGGCCTTGCGAAGCAGAAGATGCAACTGCTGAATTCACTGGGACCTCAAGCTGCCCTCAGCCAGAGGATAGTACAAATTTAGATGACAAGCATCTGCCAGAATTCACTCACTTCTATGAAGTTGATATTTATCAATCCATATTGGATACTAGTGCCTCAGACTCAATACAAGAGAGTCGAATCTTAAGTATGATTCGACAAAAAAGTATTGAGCAAAGAGACATGGAGGCAGAATGTTTAGTGTTAGATGGCCTTGAGCAGCAAGGGGAAAGTGCAATAAGGGCAAACTCACAAGATGCTTCATGTTCTGTTGGGTTCTTAATGCAGGATCTAGAAAACCTGGCGCAAGTCTGGGGATGTTATTCACCATCTACTTCAGATGATATAGATGGAGAGAGCTATATTGAAGACTCTCCCATTCGACTGTCTCCGCTTCTTGACAGTGTTTCTTTTACTCTGAGCAAGGTCTCTGCAAACCCAGAAGAGCCATTTGTCCCTGAAGCCACCAGTGAAGTTTCTGGTTTAAACACATCCTGCTTCTCGCTGTTTGAGCTGCAGTATGACAGCCCCACACTTCCCTTCCCCCGCGATGCACTGACTGCAGGTCATGAAAACACCGATTCGAGTAGCTGTCTCGACCCACATTCTAGCAAACAGTCTCGTTTGCTAATATGGACCAAAAATAGTGCCTTTGATGAAACAGAACACTGTTCGAACCTTTCAACACGAACTTGTAGTCCATGGTCTCATTCAGAGGAGACTCGATCTGACAATGAGCAGGGAAACACTCTGGCTGAAGACGCTGCTCAAATTGGAAATGAGGAAATCGATTGTATAATGCCTCCTCTTTCCGGTACATATCTAGAGGATGAAATCTTGGATTTTTTACAAGAAGACTCTAGCCGAAAACATGAGGACATAAACGTCAGTGCTGCACCCAGCCATACCAAAAAATCTAAACTAGAATCCATATGTGGCATAGCTTTGGAGGAGGATGACTGCAAGCAGTACAGTGGTGGCATGTTTTCAGACACAAACCAACAGTGTGACGACTACAGCTCAGGGATAATCAAAGACATTTGGACTGCAATAGGAGAAGACGACTCTGTAAGGTCAAGGCAAAAAAATGAAAAAGCAAGCGAGGGACTGTTCTCAGAAGAGTCTAGTGCTTATTGTTGCAGTTGTCTGGAGGTACAAGCTAAAGGAGCTCCGCTTCAAGGAGCTCAGAAAAAAGCTGTGCAGCGGTCAGAGTATCACTTGTGGGAGGGAAACAAAGATGAGCAAGACTTGGCCAAAAACAAACTCTCCAAGGTCAATAACTCTGGGGATTATATGACGCCGTCCAAACCCTGGGACGTCCACACTGACCGAGAGAACTCGTCTTTCATTTTAGGAGGGGTGTATGGAGAGTTGAAGACACTAAGTTCTGATAAGAGCTGGGCTGTAGTGCCACCAACTCCAGGCCAGCCCAGTCTGCTCCAGTGTGCTGCTGCAGCTGCTTCAAGCTCAGACATGCTCACCATCACTGGCACTGATGTCTTCATGAACACAAGCAGCTGCTTTGCTCCGGGACACCGGCCCCTGTGGAGGCCTCTAGTGTCTTTCGGCCACAGTGACCAGGCCATCCGAGGAGGAAGTGACACCATAAATAAGGGGTTCTCTTTCATCTTCCATGAAGATTTGCTTGGAACATGTGGAGGGCTGTATGGTGAGGAGCAGGGTTTGGGATACCCCTTTGCACCCTTCAACCTAAACAATCCCTTCTCCCAAGTCCTCCATGTAGAGTGTTCTTTTGAGCCAGAGGACATGGCTTCATTCAGCCCAGGCTTTAAGCCCAAGTCCATTCTCTGCTCTGACTCTGAAAACGAACCCTTCCACCCACGCATCTATGGCATCAATCGAACACAGTACAGGGCCATTCGCATTTCCCCCCGCACTCATTTTCGCCCCATCTCTGCCTCAGAGCTGTCTCCCGGAGAAGTGAGTGATTCAGAGGCTGAAACGGACAAAGAGGAGATGAGCTATCCCGCCTTGGCTCCAGTGGATGTCTTTGAGGATCCACAGGCAGACCTCAAACCTTTGGAGGAAGATGCTGAATGTGAGGGCCCTTATTATGGCAAGTCAGAACTGGAATCTGGTAAATTCTTACCCAGATTAAAAAAGTCTGGCATGGAGAAGAGTGCCCAGACCTCTCTGGATTCCCAGGAGGGCTCCAGCACCCTCTTGCCCATTGCTGAACAGGAGATCTGCTCAGACTTCACCACAGCTGCGGCGACAGGAGGTGGACATGTAGACACCTCAGTCTTGAAGATGACTAAAGAGGAATCTTCAGGAGAAAAGCAGTCCAGCCTGTGTGCTCCAACCAGTCACATCCCAAAATATGGGATTGCTTATGACTTTGTTGGAGATCTGCCAGAGGTGGGAACATTGTTACATTGTTAATTTTGATTGTTACAGGTATGTGTTCTATATTTTCAATAACCACATTCCTTCTTACTGTTTAGTTCCCTCTGTTAAATATAGGGGGGCAAGGAGGAACTGGCAGTCACCAGGAGGAGCGCTGGTGGCAGAACACACTCTGTTCCCCAATTTTCCCTGGATCTCAGTGTACAGGTAAACTATGTCTCACACATATCACTTTGATAATGAATACAATTAATGGGAAGTACCCCCTTTGCTTTATTTATAGTTTGCCTTGTTAGCTTGTACCTTCTGGAAATAAGATGTTAACCACTTCCCTTGATGAGTTTACTAAAGCACTAAAATGCTTTGTGTCATTACCTGATAAAATATGGGTTACTTAACTTCTTCAACATACTAACTTTGGCCTTGTGTCCTTAGGGAGCAGCAACATTTGAAATCTCCCCTGCTACAGAAGATGTCTGTTGCTGAGAGGGGCTTTCCTCATTTTGAGACTGGATCACTACCAGCAAAGGTGTAGGGGCATCTCAGAATGAATATCCTAATATAGGTTAATATTCTGAGACACTCATTTAAAAAACCTTGCAATACCTTGCTGGGCTTTCATTTACTAACGTAATCCTTGTGTAATCAACAATCAGATCAAAAAGTGAGTGAAAATAGGAAAACAAAAAATGTGTTATGTGTTTGAGTGAAACATTGTGTGGGACATCCATTTTAAAAAAAATAGTTATTTCAGTTATTTCTTTTCTCTACACTGGTCCACCTTCAAACCTCAGTCGGCTGTTAGGGAAAATCCTCTGTTCTGTCCTTGTCGGTTTGGTTCCCACCATTTTTACTTTTGAACTAGGATTTTGCTAGTTGGTTGTGTCTGAATGGTTGTGCATGTATGTCCGTCCAGGTGCACTCTTCTCGTGGTGAATCTATGTGGGGGGAAAAACCTGCATCCTCCATTCTCCACCTCATGCTCAGAAAGAAAACACAAGGTTGAGCTTTTTATGATGTCTGAATTTTTAGTTCAATAGTTTGACTTTTTGAATGAGGTTGAGAATGAGTGTAGCTTTCTATCTGTAAATCCCCTGGTGTGATAAGTGACCATCAATGAGTCTGATTTTTGAATGGTGATAGTCTTTAATAAGCTAGTAGTATAGTATGGTTTGTAAGACTAAACAAAAAATATAACAAAAAGTACAAAAACAAAAGATGGAAATGTTTTTTTTGGCAGAATACTAATCTAATTAAATGCAATGCTGTAAAATCTGAAGATTCAGTTTTGGGGCTAATGACCCTCCATCAAAATAAGCCATTTCCTTGCTGAGATTTGTTTTGCAATGCTAAATGAAAGTTTCAGTAATTTTACTTTCAGTAATTTCTATGGTACAGACTATTGGTGCTATGTTAAAATACATCTCTGAAGTTACCATTGCAAAATCTAGTAGATAGCATAGCACATGTTTCTTTGTACCCCATCTGACTAGCTTGGGTGGGTTTGTTTTAGAATCTGACTACACTGAAAATATATTTTTTAGGTTTTTCTTCTGTGCAAAAAATCTGCACACAAGTTTACCAAAAACTAATCACATGGTATCACAAGACATGCTTTAAATTAAACTGAACTTTCATTGACAAATTGAGTACTCTTCTAGAAACTACTTAATTTAACAAAGCAATGTCTGAAACATTTATGTACTAAGCTAATGTGGTTGTGCTTACCATGGGCACATGCTCACTACATAATATAGTTGGTGTGGAAAAGACCTATTTGCATATTTATAAAATTGTAAGTTGTGTTTTTCAGAACTCTGTGTAAGGAGAAAAATGCATTGAAAAGGGGTTGGAAAAAAATATTTCTGTGTAGCAGCTGGTACCCTTTAGTAAGATTTAAAACAAATAATATCCCCTTTTTACAGAATTCAGCATTGTCTGATATATATTTTTTATTGCAATTCAAAATCTACATATAGAGGAGGCAGTTCAAACCAAAAAAATCAAATGTTTCGTTTGCTTCTGATATAGGGTGTGTGTTTTATTTTTGGTTTACATTGTGTTGAACTATAGCGTCATGTTGTGTGTGTTTCGGAGTTCATCTTGTTCAGGCTATGGTTCAAAGTTGTATAACTTGTAAGTTACACCTGTGCAGATGTACCCCTTTAATTTGCTATAAAATGGCCCTCACAGCTTTGGGGGTTGTAAATGCTTTGTCATCGCTTATGCACAGTTCTGCAAATGAAAGCATTTTCTTTTGCTTCCATCCAAAACAGTAAAACAATTGTGTTCCAAATCGAACGGAACACAGTTGTGAAAAAGCTGTATTGACACTGCATTGTTACAACATGGATGAAAGCACAGAGAAAATCTGTTTTCTCATTGAGCAGTAATCTACCATTATTCCAATGCACTGTCACAGGCCTTTTTGTTGGGTTCTTTGGTGGGTGTATGGCTGCAAGATGGAGCATTTGGTTGGAGTCCAGATCTGACCTGAATCTGGTTTAAAAAATATTAACTTACTGCATTAAGCACTCAGGAACTTTTTACATGCATTTAGTCCTAGTTTTACATTCACATTCATTCCTGTGATGGTGCATTGGTGTTTTTTTTTTTTTTGTTGTTTTTTTTTTGTTTTTTTTGGAGAGTAGAAGGTGATGACGGTAAAAATTGTCCGTCATGTAGACCTGTAGTTCTGAAGGGGGGGTAAAAAACAAGCCATTGTTGGTTGCATATAATGATGTGAGGGGAATTTAACCCCAAGTCCTATGCAATACCTTGGCGCATGTAAAAAAAAAAACAACAATATATAAACAAGTCATCTGGGTGAGCTAGCATGTACTTTTGAGAGGGACATTGGCGGAAAATAAACCCTATATCTGCGGAATGTCTCAAACATGCAGCATGCAAATGTCACACTCCATTTGAGTTTGGATGAAGTATATTTTGATGAGAAGAAATATTTGATTGAGAGTTTGAAATGATAGTTTGTGTGATTCTGTCTGGAAAAATGTGTAAAATTACAAATCACACAGATTAGAGTGGTTAGGAATTCATCACCTTTCACCATTAAAATTCTTCCATGGAAAGCCTGTGTTGAAATAGTATACAGAGAATATGAGGTTTGAATGACGGTGACAGAGTTTGCTTGCTCTGTAGTTTGAAGTACATCATCCAACACTGAAAAAGAAGTTTCTTTACGTTCCCATTTAGATGAGGCTTCTTCAGCCTCCCATCTCTGTTCCTTGAAACATCTGTTCCCAATAGCAGTGTTGTTCTAATTTCATGTACACCATGAGTAAATTATTATGTTCCATTGTGGATTTCTTTAACATCTAATAAAACATATAAATCGAATACCGGCTTGTTTGACCAATTTTAGTGTCCATGTGCTAAATATTGTGCAACACTGGCAGCGTAGTAAGTTTTGACACTAGATGGCAGAAGTGGGAAGCAAATTGAACGTCCAATTATAGTAGACGATGCACTTACCCTTACCATTTAAAATCAGGCTTCCAAAAAAGAAACTTGAAGATATTTGGAAAATATTAATCTGTAGCCTATAATTTATTAGGAGTCACCTACATAAGTGATGTGAAATTTTACAGCAGTTATTTTCACATTTGATTGGCTGTAAAATAAAATATCAGTGCTACTACTATTGAGATAACATACGCTATCACTAGAGTGAGCCAGACTGCCAGTGCTCTACCTTGTCCTTGCACTCCAGTTTAAAAACCAAGCTGCTTCTAACAAGGAAGGTACTATGCGCAGTTTTTAAAGAAATATGTCAAAAATTATACATGAACAATACGTATAATTCTAGATGAAAGAAATTCAAGTATTTGTTATTGTCGATTAATAATGCCTTTTTGTCAGGCAGCGACAGGTGAATCCATCGACAATAGGCGCATTCTTGACTCGATTACAAAGCTCTTTACAGAAGTTTGTTTCAAAATGGCGGCGGAAGAGTCGAGACAGGTATTAGATGTAAACGACACCGGATAAACTTCGGATATTCCCTTCTTCAACCTTTAAACACTTATTTGGACAATTAATTCCTCCTCTTCGTACGATGTGAACGCTTCGAACCTTCGTTTTCGGTTTTTATTCAAGAGCTTTTGAGGTAAAAATGCAAAATTGAGCGAGTGAGTTCGCGTAAGCGGCAAGTGCATTTGAGATGTTTTGGCTCATTTACCTCTGCGATAAGGTTATGTCCCGGGTCCTGACCGATACTGGTACTGTTTGTGTACAGTAAGCAGGTCCGTGGAGGCGGCTTGGAGGAGCAGGTGGCAGTCAAAGGCGGTAGGTAAGTCCCAGCTCATCCGCATGGAGCGCTCCGAACGGCGGACACCTGCCTCCCACCTGTAGCATCAGCCGCGGCGGAGAGAGAGGGCACCGTGTGGCACAATGGCGAACACGGGCCACGAGCCGGCCGAACATCGAGGAGAAACTCGCCACGGTGCGTACAACTCTTATTAGCCTATATTAATTACATGTGAAATTTATATGTGCCATGCTGTATTACTACAAAGAAACTGCTATGAAGTCGTAAGCTCTCTTATGACCACCTCTTAATTTGAATATGCAGCAATAATCTTAAAGGTGCACTATGTCACTTTTCTGGTTGGGTTCGTCACCTGCTTGTTTCCACGGTGTTACAGGTGAGATCTGTAAAGAGCCAACTCTATTGTCTTTGAAATAAAACACCTGCAATTGATTAAATACAATGTGGACAAATGCCATACTGTAGAATATTCTAGCCACAGCAATAATAATATCCATGGAGAAACCAGAAAACTTACAAAGTGCTCTTATAGCCTGTAGTCTAGTTGTTTGATATGATACATGATATTCCAAAGGTATCTACTCATTTCATAATTTTCCCAGAGTTTTCTTAAATTACGCAAAATTGACTCTTTGAAGCTTTAAGGCATGTTACCTCATCAAAATCATACCTGTTATGTTTTGCTTCATTACCACATGTTTGAGTAACCCTATATTATTAGCCTGTCCACATCTCCAAAGCTCAAAATGCTCTGTTCCACCTTGTGATGTCATGAAGGAGTAGTTTTCAAGTGAACTGCTACCTCTTATCTTTTGTGCAGTAGAGATAGGCAATTCTATTAAATATGTATGGAGTTTAAAAATACGTGACATCACAAGGCGGAACTGAGTGTTTTCTGTGTGAGAGAAGAACTCAGCCTAAATATGCAAAGTTTGTGAGTTAAACATGTGAATGAAACAAAACTCCAGGTATGATTTTTATGAGGAAACATTATACCATTGATCAGAAAATAGCGTAATATGGGCCCTTTAATATTTTAAGAGACTTTCCCCTTTTCTAGCTGATATTGAGGCTGTGAAGATGTAACAATACAGTTTGATGATGAAATGACCAAGTGTCTATGTCATGTGGCTGCTTTCCTAATATGTTTAGACACTCCCCATATGGCACTCTCCAGTATACTGCAAGCCCTGTACTAACAACCAAAAATTCAGCTTGTTATATTCTACGCGAGTTTATGGAGCTATAATTGTAAATCATATTGAAATTAATATTACTGCTGTTTTGCACAAGTGGGAAACATTGCCTGATTGTGCACTATGTAACCTTTCTGGTTGAGGGTCCGCCACCTACTTGATTCTATGAAGCTGTTATTAATTTACCTGGAAAGTTCCACAGTATGGCATTACTATTGCCATGGAAACTAGCAGTTGAAACCACCAGGCCATCTTGCAGGTCAGGTCTATGGAGAGGCAATCCCGCTCACAGTCAGAATACAGTTTTTTTTTCTTCAAGTTATGTTTTTAGCAGTTTAAACATCTGTAAATTGATAAATTTGTGATAAGTTCAATGCCATACTACGGAACATTCCAGGCAAAACATTAACGTATCAATGGAGATTAGCAGGTAGTGGACACTCCAACAGAAAAGTTCCATAGTGCACCCCTAAGATATTGCTCTATTCCGCATTACTTCCAATTTAAAATACACATTTCCCAGTAATGCAGACTTGCCTATAGGTCAAAAAATGAATGAATAAAATCTCAGTACCATACTGGGGTTTCATTTTCCACCATGGATAAAATAACCCACAGAACTAGCTGAGCACACACATGGGCAGCAGTCAATGGGAGGGAGCATTATGTTTATTTATTTAGCAACTTTAAACATGGACATTGTTGTATTCTGTGGAACTGAAACTAGCTAGTTCACTGCTATGGTATAAAGTTTACCCGATCACATGACCACTGCAGGTCAGTGGTTAAGCTCCAGTAAATGTGTCAGCCATTTGGACTTTTTTGTAGGCTATCATACATCTCGGACATGAGCTATGCATTAATAATCCTCTTAGTTGGCAGGCATTAAATCCGTATAAACTTTGAACAGTGGAATTTGCTCACGCACATTCGTTATACCCCGCCCAGTAGGTTATAATTATGATTTTGCTATGCTAATAATCAAAAAGTACAAAAAAAAAAAAGACCTGCTGTGAAACTTTTTATTATATTTCACTCACATTATGTTTAGTTTGATTTAAAATCGCCATAGTTTAGTCTTTTATTAGATCTGGTTGGAAATGTTTTTATTTGATTGCAAATTGGGTGCTTTTGTTGGTTCTATACTGAAAAACTATGGTGGCTCACGTGACCCTTACAGATATCATTTTATTCAATATAACTGAATTTTCATAAACACATTTAATTGATTAATTTCTAATTTAGGAAAGGGCTTGATACCATAAGGTTAATGAAAATTCTGTACAAATATACTTTACAATTTTCAACACAAAATAATGGCGGTGTCTTTAATCTTTACCAATTCTAGTATAGAGTATAGGACAAGACCATCCTAAAACTATTCTGAATAAAGTTTGTCCTGTTTCTGTTTTTTCAGTATTGATACTTGTGTAGTTTTAGTAGTTTAAATATTGATTAACATCTGATTATTTTTTATCACCACAGTATATGATTATTATCACAGTACATGGACAGGCCATGCCTGATGTGAAAGCTCAGAACCTCCAGAATTCACTCACTGAGTGAGCTGGGGTTTAGGTAGTGACGATTCAGATCAGAGAGAGTCTTTTTTAGACTTAACCCAATTGGAGTTCAGCATTGAAACTGGCAACCCAAATGAGAGACTGTGAGGCTCATTCTGCTTTCTGATAATGGATAGATAATCGTGTTGAGAACCAAAACACCAAATTATAACACAAACAACTTGACCATCATGTCCAATGTTTTGTAAGAATTGTTATCAGTAACAGCTAAATTTGATTTGAACATATTTTACCTCATATCTGGGGACACAGATAGGTTAAGTTTATGAAATTTAAAAGCAAAATCTTACACTTCCTTTAAATGAACTTGCAAATTTCACTTGCCAAACACAGCTTGATTATAGAGCGGGAGCCGTACAGCCTGAGTTTCCAGAGAATGATCCAGTGGTGTTCATGTTACTGCAGTGTCCAGTTACAGCCTGGTTACTGTGGGATTAGCTTTCACCTCCTTATGGCTTCCCCCACAGATCTGATACAAGCCCTTTTTTATCATGCTAGACTGTACAGTACAAATGCTTCATCCCAAAATTCAATTCTGACCGTGAGTACCATAGCAACCACAGAGCCAATCTGGAGCAAGGCTGCTGAAGGTAATGCTCCATCCCGCCCGCACCGCTGGTTTAGCAGGGAGCAGGCACTTAGCAACTCTGTCAATCAAACCTGGTACCTGCTAGTGGGCGAGACCTCAGGGTGAGAAGGTGCCTGATTTGTCTGTTATTAATGTTCATATCTTGATTTACTGACACAATAACGAAAGAAAAATATCAGGATCAGGCAGTGTGGGTTAATATGAACATTTTAAGACCAAAATTTAACTGTGCATTGGAAAAAGTGAATTGGAGCCAGAGTCGATGGAGCTGGAAGCGTGCCCATGAGCACTTCCTATTTCGAACGCGGTGGCTAGCTCATTAGACTGTATATAGAAATGGACATAGCTATTGGCAACATATTGGGCAAATATGTGTACTTTTTATCGATTTCCATAGGCTTCAGCAAAAAGGGAATAGCACAAAATATGACAGACTACACTGCTCCCTTATAGATTTGTAGTAAAACAAGATTGTAGAAATGTCTGAAATCATTGCTATAGATTTTCCTTGTTCTGTTGTTATGTAGTATAATTGTGTTTGCAATAATTTCAAATTACCGTATTTTCACACCGGAGAATAAGTTGCACCAGCCAAAAATGCATAATAATGAAGAAAAAAACCATATATAAGTCGCACCGGACTATAAGTTGCATTTGTTCTGGAAATTTAGTTTACAAAATCCGAGATCAAGAACAGACATTTTATCTTTAACCTGTTATCGATCCGACGGCCCTACAACTCTACAGCAATGTACATATACTTATGCGTCAGCCACGCAAACAATCTACACATCAAATGAAAGCTACGGCACTCGTCTTCCTGCAATCACCACAGTGCTGACAGAAAAGCCTGTCAAGTAAGTTTTTGTAAGTTTTTACAGAAAAGTCACAAATTTGAGCTACGGCATCGTCTTCCTGCAATCACCACAGTGCTGACAGAAAAGCCTGTCAAGTAAGTTTTTGTAAGTTTTTACAGAAAAGTCACAAATTTGGATTTGGACTTCACTTA
>JACM01017385.1:0-29872 GCA_000787095.1 Periophthalmodon schlosseri
ATATATATGTATATATATATACATATAAATATAAATGCATCTAAAACTCACTGACCGTTTGCTCTGACAAATTGATTCGAACCAACTGGTTCCCAGATGCTTTAGCTAGTGCTGCCACCAGGCTTGTTTTGCCCACTCCAGGGGAGCCCTCCAGCAGCACCGGCCTTTGGAGTTTGAGTGCACGTAAAAGTCTCTGAGCATTGACTGCTGTTGTACCAGCTCCAATAGTGAAGTCTGTCAGGCTGCAGCCATCGCTTTGAGAACCTGTGCAAAGAAACACAGCTGACGACAAAAGCAGATAAACCATGTCTTTTTCTGTCTTGGTATGACTAAATCTTACTGCTTTCCTCTTCAACAGAAACCCTCCTCTTTACATTTTATGCATGTTTAATTTTACATTTATTTCTAACATATTTTTGCACACACCTAAAGCAATGTAAAATGGGTGAATGCCAAAAAAGTGCTGTCCCCATTGTGGCTCACGAGGGAAACTTGTATCGTACACCCTCAGAGCCTCCATCACTTCCTGGTCATGTTTGATCATGTGACCTAGATGTTGTTGAAGGAAGCCCAGGCACAGTCTGCGGGCCAGAAGAGCATTGTCTGCACTGGACACAGTGGTCCCTGCAATAAAAAGTACATTTGGTATCAATGCACATCATTTAGTAAAGGCAACAAATGAACAACCAGTTGGCGAGTTTCACAGTACTAGATTTAAGTATCATATTAGTTATGTCAGTTCAATTCCACGCTATGTTCTAACCTGAGCCAAGGCCGTCAATGTAGACCAGACAGGCAGCATGGATGAAGGCTGTGACAGTGTCCAGTTTTAGCTCCCACCCCTCCTCAGCTGTGTCCATGGTCCCACTGTTTTTTTCTCCACACACCACATTTAGAAAAGTGACCCAAGACAGAATGTCTCTAACACTCAGGATACACCGGCAACCAAAGTGCTGTTGGGTCAGCCACTCGATAAAGTCCAGCATCAACTCTGCGATGTCCCGCTCTAAGATAAAAGTGTCAGCTTTAGTTTTGGGTGTATTTGTAGTTTTTGGCTGCTTCTTTAATAACAGTTACCCTCCAACGCTATGCCCGGGTGAAGGTTGTGATGGATGATTTGAAGGAGGTCACTGCGGCTGTTGTTTTGTGGACACCAGATCTCAGTGAAACGGTTCCTTAGAGCAGGAGACAGCTGTTCAAAACATAAGCACAAAGTTGTTGATCAAAAGGTGCCTCATGGTATGGTAAAAAAAAAAACGCACAGAAATTCTATACATTTTCTGGATTTAATAAAATTGGTATTTTATCTTTACTGCCACATTACCTGTATTTGTTTATTGATTTGATACAGTATAAGCAACTAACAAAGTACATTTTACATTTATATACAACCATGTTATTTTTAGTATTATCCTTTCTACCTCTTTTTTCCCAAAGTCTCCCCCTGGATTCATGGTGGCCACCAAACGGAAACTTGGTGCAGCATGTAGTAACTCCACATTGTCATTGTCCCCACTGCCTTTCTCTGCCAGCACCAGTGTCTTCTCAGTCTCCAGGACACTACAAAATAAAAGGTAGTTGAAATCATTTGAATGCACAAACATTAGGATATTTTACAGTAAACTGTGTGTAATGTGTAGTTGTATGCGTATGTGGACCTGTTGAGTCTCTCCAGGACAGAGTCGTCAGCCAGAGAAATCTCATCCATCAGAAAGACACCGCCCTCTTTCAGTGCCAGGACAAGGGGCCCATCATGCCACTCAAACAGGCGGTCATTCTCGTCCTCAGTCTGCACACACAGAAAACCATATGGCACATAATATTAATGCTGTCATTGTCACCTGTTCACTCTGGACTCAGTAGGTACAGCGTAATCCTATAAATGCCAATGCGCATGTCAGTACCTGGTTTGAGTGTCGAACAGGTCGCAGTCCTCCCAGGAAGTCTGAAGTCTCCATGTGCAGATGACAGTTTACAGAGAAGAATTTCAAACCGGACAAAGCTGCAAAGAGCTGGCAGATGGTAGTCTTTCCACACCTGAATAATACATTTATTACACTGTAACAGGTGCAATTAACAAAGAAAACTGCTTCTTAATTAACTAAGTCCAGCTCTTTTAGTCTTATTCTTTGATACACTTTATTCCTGGATGTTTCAAAATTTGCATCAATTAAAAGAAAACTGCTTCAACCATTTGAAAGCTGATTTTAAAGAAGACATATCGTGGTTCAGTCTGCTATATAGTTATCATTTATGACACCCGTGGATCATTATATTATAATTTGGACATTTTAAATCGCAATATTCATCTTAATAAAAGCAACATATCCGCTGACTTCTGCGTTAGAAAACTGCGGTCCCCAACGGGAGCTGACTTCACTGTAAAAGTCATCACAACAAAGTTGAGAGAACCTCCGATGGATAGCTGCACATCACGCTAGCAAGCAGTGGAATCTTTTTCATTTGTGCAAATGGCACTGCCAATTTCTGCCGGTGGTGGTGAAAACGGGGGTTAACCGGAGCAATGACATCTTGAATACAGGAGTATTAGATTACACAAATATGTATGAATCACACTAAATACAATTTCGAGAGGGTAAATGAGGGTACATTTTGCATAATAGATTGCTTTAAAATAACATCTTACCCAGTGTCTCCAACCAATAGCACAGACTCTCCAAAGCGAAGCGCTCTGCCCACTAAAACTGCCAGTCTCCTCATGCTTTGTGTCCACACAACATGGCGGAACTCATCTGGAATTTCTCCTATGCGGTCTACCAATTCACCTAGACAAGTGAAAAAATCAAATCACACCAGTCAGTTCTGAATTCTGAACACCATGTGAAGCAGCATCAAAGCCACTTACTGAACTGGCTGGTGAGCTGTTTGTGAGAAAACAGACTCTCTGGCTGAATGCGCCGCTTAAAGTGCTTCTCCAGGATGGACCGAATAGTCGTGTCCTCTTCAGGTTTCCGTACGCGTCCCGCAAGCAGCATGTACCCTGCAGAGAACAAACAATCATCATTTCACTAGGAGTGAGACACATAAGAAACCTCAGTGATACAGACAGAATTTAAGATAAAGGAATAAAATACGTGCTTTTGGATTAACTACATCAAAAACACTAGTGATTCCAGACCTAGGGGATGAGACCCAAACTTCACAGGGGTTCCGCAGATTTTCCTAAAAATGAGGCCCAATCTAGAATGCTTAGATTTGATAATGATTACTGTTCTACAATATCTTCCTTAAGACAGAAAATGAAAAGAACTCCCCAAATTCCAACCTTCTTATTGGTTGTGAAGCTAGGCCTAAACTTTGTACCATTATCAGCCAACTGCTGGAGCCAATCCTGAGATGCTTGGCTCTGCTCCTCCAGTCTGTAGCGGTCAGCCCAGCGGAACAGGTCTCTCAGTGTGATAAAGCCATGTTTCCCTGCAAACACAGAGGACCCCCTGCGGAAAGACTGAGATGACACCTTATTAACACCATGTTGGGTTACAGTTAAGAACAATACTACAACAGAGGCCAAAGCATTACCTGCAGATCAAGCATGACTTTGACCAGTTTACTGCAGTAGGAAGGAGGTAGACTGCAGCGCTGGTGGAGGATAGTCTCTAGCTCTGCACTGGGAAGTTCATCAAAGTGTAGCTCCACAAAGCGGTTTCGGAAAGCTCTGGACAACACCTGGGTTTAACATCAGAGCGCATGGTTTGTCATTACTCTGAGTGGCTTTGTTCACATGCACACCTAAATCTGATTATATTATTATTTCTGGACCTTTAAGATTACTTAAATGACAATTAAACTGCTAAATCTGATGTGAGTAATCAAAGGGACCATGATCAGAAAGAAATTAAATGATAAATGTCCTTTAAATAATCTTATAACTACAAAAATGTTATATTAATCATATTTTCAGTGTGCATGCAACCACAGCCAGCGATCCCCAACCTACATTACCCTACAGTTATCACAGTAGATTCCTTAAACAATTACAATGGCATACTTAAACTACTTTTATCACAGCTACTTACACTGCATCTCTAAAAAAGACAGAGCTGTGACCTTTATATATAACATCTATTTAAACAGTTATGGACCAACATACATTACGGGAATAAAGCAATTGTTCTTCAACTTCAGTTTCCCATTCCCTATGAAAGGCATATGTTATGTGTATGCTAGAGACTACATGTATTACCTTCCTCCCTCCGTAAACTCCAGGAGGGTTCTGAGTAGCAAACAACATAAATCTAGGGTGGGCCTTGACGACTTCTTGTGTCTCTGCGACAAACAGTTCCCTGTTGTCATCCAGGAGTCTGTTAAGAGCTTCCAGCACATCTGTGGGGGCCAAGTTCAGCTCGTCTAGAATGATCCAGTATCCCTTCCTCATGGCATCAATTAGCACACCTGCACAGACACCCATGGACAACAGAGAATGTTACTGTTGTTTTCTAATCTAACAAGCACGTATTTACTTTTGTTTATTGGGCCTGATACAAACACACATTTTGAATCGCTCTGTGAGGCAAGCAGTATATAATTTGTGACTTTACTGTATGATAGGACTGATGTTTTAACCAGAGACAATCTATTTTGCATGGTTTATGTGTGGCATACCCTCTTTGAAGACCAGCTTGCCCCTGTGGTCGGAAGAGTAACAGCCAATATACTCTTGAATGTCGGTGTGCTCGTGGTTATTGATCCTCACACACTGGTTTCCTGTGGCTGTAGCGAGCCAGCGGATCAGACTGGTCTTCCCCACAGAGGTCTCCCCCTGGATCAGCACTGGATGGCTCCTGACAAGAATTGGGAAATGTTAAAGCTATATTAGATTAAGAGAAAAACACACAGAGATGCAACATTCTTACCCCGCAGACACCACTCGGGCCAGGTCCCGCAGGTTGAGTTTGACAGAGGCAGTAAGGATGTAGCTGGGGTCCTGCGTAGGCTCCAAGTCCCCCTGAGACACCCAGTACCCCTCCACCTCCACACAGCTGCAGTCAGAGGGGCAGGGGATAGGCTGTGGGACACACATTAGGACATTAGGACTAACCTTTTTAGAATTCAAGAAGAAAAACACATTCCTGGCAACAGAGGATGAGTCATCAGGTGGCCCAGCGCAGTAGTGACTCTGACCTATGCCACTTGTGCCACCATCACATTCATAGCTGATGTAGTGATTTTCAATTTCGCTATTCAGTTTTAAATTTTGTTGATGCTGAATGTATCATTGCCTTCAATGTAAAGATTACAAGACTAATTTCCAGCTTTTTAGTTTTTTCTATTCCCCCAATAGTAAATAGAAGTACAAATTATATAAAGATATTTTGATTACATTAAAAGAGCGATGTAGTACCTGTTTGAGACACTTTGTGTTACCCATCAGAATATGCTGACAGACCAGTTTCTGCACCACGGGATGAGAACTTCGGTCCAGTTGGGTCAAGAAGCTCAGGCAGAAGCCCTGTGGGCAGAGAGACCAGAGTGTGTATTCACCAGAGGTCTGAATATGAGGAGGCAGTGAATGTTCTGTGCTGTACCTCATACAGGGAGCGCTGGAGGCTATAGCAGGGGTTAGCACGCACATATCTGAGAGCTCTGCACAGAGTCCGCAGGCTGTAGTGAGGTCTGTGGCCTGTCCCATCCACCAGACGAGAGCTGGCCTCCTTCCGCACAGCCAGGTAAAAACTGTATTAAGGATAAATTAAGCATATGTCAGTGCAGTATAATTTCTCTATATAGTCTATATTCATTCAGAGAGGAAACAAAGATAAAAAAACACAACAGCACTACCTTATTATGCCACTGACAACATTTCTGTTTGGGTTGAGGCATCTGAGGTAGTCAGACACTAAAATGCGGAGGTCAGCCTCGTTCTCCAGCTCATTCACATACAGCTCAGTGAATCTGGACATGCACAAACATCCAGTTAGATTTTTTAAATTATTTTATTATTATTTTCCACATCAATTCCATTCACCTGTTTCTAAGGCCAAGGGGCAGGTTTCTTTTACCGACATCAGTGGCTGGGTTCATGCAGGCAAACAAGCGGAAGTCTGGATGGCGAACTAAGGGCTCTGCCATTGACAAAATGAGTAAATAACACATTTAAAACTAATGTTATGTTTAAATAGCACTACTCTGATTTGATGAAACACCTGCATCTCCTCGGTCCAGCAGCACCAGTGACCCGGTGCTGCTCTCCAACAATCCGCTCAGACACTCCAGAGTCTCGGCCGCCGCCAGGTTAATCTCATCTAGAAGAATCCAGTGGCCCTGCCTCACAGCCTGGGCCAACGTTCCCTATAGACAAACACAAGCTTACAATTCAGTTCAACACAGCACCTGCCACCAGACATTTAAAGAAAGTATTGAAAAGAGGGACAACAAAACAAAACAAATGCTACTCAGCCCAAATACATTGCCTGAAAAATAATGGAGTAAGGAGGTAGAAGAGAGAGTATGTATGAATCTATTTTTGATGCCATATGAGGTGACTTTCATTCACTTTTTGAAGCAAATTTGGTACCAAAAGTTACTTCTGTACTCCTATCACTCAAAACATATGAAAAGGGGAAAAAAAAATAGTCTGCCATTTTGATTTACGTAAGTGTCCTCTGAGTTTATTTAAAGCACTAAACAGGAACACTGAAGCTAATGCATTAATTGTATCAAAAGAATTTCTCTTTTTAAAAAAAGTATTCTTTTCACCATTTACCTCGACAAATGCAAAGACCATGGTTGTCTCACAGGCCTGAACCTGCTCCTGAGTGTGTTGGAGCTTGGTGGACATGGCTTCCCACTGCTGACGTACATCTGAAACTAAACAGACAGTCATTACAGAGCACTTCAGATCATCTTTTTTAAAGTTCTTACCATTGGTCTTGTCCTTCAGTTCTTTGGTGAGCGCAGACTTGCACACATGCTCCATGAGCCGGAGGAGGTCGTGCCATCTCTTCTCCCTGTAGCAGGTCTGCACATGGCCCAGAAACGTCAGGTTCTGCTTCCTGGAGTAGGTCTGAGAGAAGAGCTCCTCAAAGGCCTCACGCAGAGGTAGCAGAATCTGCTTATGATCAACTGGCTTATACCTGGAAAGGGGAACACAATCTGACTTTAGAGCAGTGTAGTAAATGGGAAAGCCATAAGTACTCTTTTCATGTAAAATACAGGAAATGATGAAACATCAAGCGAGCATAGCTCACCCTCCGAGTAGGTCTGCAGTATCACTCTGCTGGTTCATGTTCACTACTCGCAGCCTGTGGCCTGTTCAGCAAAAAGAGTCAGATGTTGGATAACGCCTTATTTTAAGATCAGGTTGTACAATAACAGAAATGTCTGTTGGTCTGACCTGTGAGTTGGGCCAGGTGCTGAACAGTGGATGTTTTCCCAGTGCCTGTCTCTCCCACCAACAAAACAGGCTCTGCTTTGGCCACACACACTGCCAACTGTTCCAGGAGCACAGCAGAGGGGCGGGTGGCAGCAAAAGTCTGCTGATTACTGGAGAAGAAAATCAGTATGACTTACACAGAAATATTTGAGATCTGATGACAACTGTAATCACAAAGAAGTCCATTTATGGGGGTATTTAAAATGGTAAGAGCAGGGAATATGTCAAAATGCTTACATTTTGATGCAGGCAAAGCCAATGTCTACATCAAAATGTAGGCAACATATTGGATTACTGGTAATTTGACGCCCTTTGAATGTTATAATACCGTCCTTCCGTGTTATATGATGGAGAATGGATAGGAGCCCTTGTTGTCATGGTTACATTTTGACAGTTATTTGAGGATAGGGTTCTGTTTGTCCTCTAGTGTGTCCCTGTCTACAGTCATATTGGCTTTGGAAACATTCAATATGAATATTTGGGATGTGGTGTGGTGAGTACCATTAGATCAGCCTTCTTTCCATAATGTATCATTAAAAATCAATAGTCAGTTTATTCAGGATCCGAGTGGTGGAGTGATTTTCCGTAGGGGCACGTAGGCAGCATGGCAGGCTAATGCATATTTGATGTAAAGTAAGGTCAGAAGAGGTGGTCCAGCCGGATGGCCCACTTACACATTCAGCTGAACAACTTCAGTCTGCTTTCGACCCAGAGCCACTCTGCCAACTGTGGCCTCCAGCTCACTCAGAGACAGAGCAGGTTGGTACAACTCACAGAAGTGCTGGGCCTGCAGACCAAACAGCAAATGATATACGCTTTTCTACACTAAGGATTTTGGTTAAAAGGTGACCCTTATATATTACCTTTTGTTTGGAAATGTTTAGCTTGCTGCCAATTATCTCAGCCATCTGCAGGCGACTTTCAGGTCGAGACAACATAGATGTGAAACAGTCAAGAGCCTGGAGAAGTTAAACTGCTGTTAATGACAACAGTGAGAGAGAATCATTTGAAATGCACTAGTCCAAAATTCCTATCCTCAAACCTCTTGGAAGACATTTTGAGCTGTAAGTGCAGATGTGCTGTTGAAGTTGACACTGATGCGTTCACACCATTTTAATAAGTCTCTGTTAAAAAACAAAAGCAAAGAAAATGATGCTCAATGTAAGACACGCAATAATCACAGTTAATCAATTAATTAATTTGTTAGTTATTACTAATTAATGAATTATAACATCATCATATATCATTAGTTATTATAATGCACCAAATCAGCAAACATTGAGTAAGATGTTAATGAAAGTTTAACATTATGACAAAGCTGACCTAAGTAACTTAAACCTAGCCTATGTTTTGTGCATCAGGCCTACGATGGAAGGATAAAATAAAATACATTTTATGCCAGGATTTCTCAAATTATCTCGATTGATTTTGTAGGTTTTGTATAGTTCAACACATTTGGTGTTGAAATAAACTAGTTTGTTTAACTCCTTAGTTTAGTTTCTTGTGTTCAACACAAGCTGGTGCTGCTCTGTCCGTCAATCATAGGTTACAGACTGACACACAGAACAACTCATTTGATAAGTCCAGGAGATCGTCAAACAAGGCCAGACTGGGTCCCTGCAGTCTGATCTATAATGGACTGAAAACTGATAACACAAACATTCCAGTTCTTATGAAAAAAATATTGCAGGTAGTTTAGAAACATCTTCCCCCTCCTGTCTGTTCAACTGTGCCAAGCCAATGTTTACTCTATGGCATTTTGAAGCACCATACAGTCTCATATGTACAGTGAACCTAAAATAAAATAGCACTAAAGCCCACCTGAGCGACAGAGACCGTCCCTCTAAAAAACTTGTTCGTTCCTCCTCTGGTGCAGGGGGAGAATGGGGCTGGAGGGGGTCCTGTTCAGAGTGTCTATCCCCAGTCAGCTGACAGTAGATGTCCAACAGCCGGTCTGAGACCACAGACAGTTGTGGGTATCTAGTGATCAGTACCTGTACACATGATGGAAACACTGAGCTCAACAGGAAAAGTGCAGCTTTACATAACCACGACTACAAGATGGAAAGACTCACCTTCTTGAGTTCCTCTCGCACCATGTTTCTCATTTGGAGCTTTGTCCAGTATTTATCCAACAGTGTAGCATGAGAATTGTGTGGTTTGTGCCAGCTCCCACTACTGTAATATATCCTGCAATATAGAGGGACCAACAGTTACAAGGATATAGCTTAACTGGATTAAAAAGTGGGGATAATACCAATGAGTAGGGTCTATATTTAGTGTGATATTTCAGTGTAAATTGTCTACAAACCAGTTATTAAGAAATGTCTGATATTGATATACTGCTGCAACATAAGAATATTAAATCTCAAGTCATGACTTTTGTACCTTCTAGTTGCAAAAAATTGAAATCCAGTTGCAACCTCAATACAATCCTCACGTCCTGGGATCACCAACTTTTTATTCTCCATCAGAGGTAGCAAAACCGAGATCTACATAGCAAGGAATTGATAAGTTTAATATAACAGTCTTGCTTAAACACATTTTATGATAAAAAATATTTACCACATCCAGAGGAGCATGGTCGATGTCCTCCAGAAGGATCCACTGGCCTTTGGAGACAGCCTGAGTTAAAGTTCCTGGCTGCCATACAAACTTTCCTGGAACATCAGAGCAGCGGTACAAGCCTAGCAGCATCTGAGGCACAAATAACAGGGTCAGTACATGAGACTATGGTAGATCAGCTATAACAACAATTCAACTATTAAAAATATAAACCAAGTACATGTAGAAAAAAAAAAAAAAGGTCGATTTAATATGTTGTTACAACACTAAGAAGTTTTCATTGGGATATAGTTGTGCCATATACCATGACTGCAGGAAGGATTCACATTCACACCACACATAATCGATTTAAATACTTGGTATCACCAACCACTTATTTGTCTCACTATATTGTTTATTAAGTACAGAACATGTACATGTGCATATTTATGGGCCAAAACAAATTCCTCACTTTGCTGTCTGTCTGATCTCCCAGCTGGACCTTCATGATCTCTGTGGCACTGCTGTGTCCAGTGACAGCCGCCATGTACTCCACCAGTGAGGTTTTTCCACACCCAATGGGCCCCTCCAATAGCACTGGTCTCTGGGACGCTACAGCTAATGCAAGTCTTCTCAGGTTTTGACAAGTTGAGTCAACCAACACTAGCTCTTTTTGGTTTGTCTGCTTAAACAAAAAAATATTCAGTTATCAATTGCATCAAATGAAGAAAAGAAATCTCTGATTTACTGCCTGTACCTTACCTGTACCGGTACTTGTTGGATAAGTCGGGGAGTGACGGTGGGTAGAACCACTCCACACACAGCCACCACATTAGAGCAGAGATCTTCAGAGACCACTTGACCTCTGGTGAAGCGATTTGTCATTTCCTGGTGCCACTTCGCACAACCTTGATTGGCTAGGACTAGAGACTTCTCCACCTGCAGCTGCTGACTTTCCTCAAAGCTCCTAATGGGAGTAAAGCATCATTATGAGGATAATATATCTTAGCATATTACCTTCATCAAAATGGTAGATAAACATGAACATCCAATCAGAGTAAATCACTGTACTTACTTAATTTTCATGTGCAGGATCTCTTCCCCTGACAACACTTTTCTGAGGAAGATGGCCTTCTGATTATCAGTCATGAGAGAGACCATTGCCAAGCACTGCGCTGTGTACCTGAAATACAAACGAAGAATTGTTCTATAGATTTGACAACTCTTCGAGGAGAAGTGATAATGTCAACAGTCTGAAAAACAATCCAAACCAATCTCAAAACCATTGACAAATGACTTATTTTTAGTTTTCATTTGTATACAAAATCTGTTTAAAGAGCTGCTAATGGCTCACTGAAAACCATTATACATGCCACCGCACTTTGCATAAATGATAATATATAAAAGGTTTTGTCCAGTCTGGAGTTATACATACCCTCGCACCATGAGGTCGCTGGTGAGCAGTTGGGAAACACATGGACTCCAGTCCCACAGAGATCTGTATTTTGCACAGTCGCTCTGAAGGAAACGAAGAGTAGCCCCCATTAGGTCCCGGAGCTTCATCCGCCGGGGCCCATACTGCACTGCTGCTGCCTCTTCACTGGAGAAAAACAGTCTCTGGAACACTGGAGGGGTGCTGCTGAAGTACCTAGCAGCAAAGCTTGAGAGACATAAGTTGTGTAAGTATTGTTTATATAGACAATAATAACATTATAAAATGTTAATGTTAATTGTTATTATATATATGGAAAATTGCTTACATAAACATACTTTTTCATTATCCTTGTCATAATCATAAAAATATAATAGTAATACAGTGAGTGTTCATTGATCAAGTAATATTTAATCTGGCCTCCAAAACCAGCCAATCTGACGTACACAGTTAAGACAAAAGTGTCTTGTCCAAGAATACAATGACATTAAGCATTGCCAGTAACATTGATCTATTAATGCTGAGGTCAGTGGAGAGGGGTTCAACCTATTGAGATACTGTCACCTTAGCAACATAAACAATGTGTGTGATGATTAATGATTAAGTGATACGATTAAGTGATACTGTTTGTACGCATCATTTAGTGGACTTACGCTGGTGCATCAGGACTGATGTTGAGGACTTTGCTAAGAGCCACACACAGACGTTCATGAAGGTCATGATTAAACTTGTCACCAGCTTTGACTCTCTGCACATTTCTTTCCAGCAAGTCCAAAACAAGAGGCCGCAAGTGTCGTGCTATCAATAAAGTGTAGTCCTTTTCCAACAACAGCTGAGCCAAATAGTCCAGAATGCACTGTCGGTCCAGCTGACTCCAGATCTGAGGCACAAAAACAAGACATTAATGGTTTCAATACATTCTATCAACTTGAGACTGATCAAGCTCACTGCACAGTTGTTGCTGTAAACTGTTTATGATTAAGTTTAGCATAGACAGAGCATGTCCGCACTTGGCACATGATGTTGGAATACAAGACAAATTGTAATTTATAAACATAGTATTTAAATTATAGAAACGTATCAATTGTGTATAATAACTTACCTGCTTTGACAAATACTGACTAAGCTGGTTATGTCTTGGATCAACATGTTTGGAGATAGTTCCCAGTGATGTTAGGCTCAGTTCTAAATTTTCCATTGCACCATGTGTCTCACCCAAGCCACTACCGAAAGTTACTTAACAAGTGACTGAATAACATGTCTTCTTAAAAAAGCATAACGTTAATACTATAGTATTGTTACAATCGGTTCTGTAGTAACTGTAATCACAACACGAGTGCATGAAAGCAGTCCACATGTGAGCGAAAAACAACTACTTCCGGTGCGACCAGCCCGGTGTCGTCGCGTGATGATGACGTACAATTTCAGCGACAACGGAGTCCAGCGAATCCTCCGTGCGATAACATTTCTCTAATCTCGCCGCAGAAATGTTCTCACTTTTTTCTGTATGCAAGGCAATCTAAACTACTCGAAAGATAGCGCGATTGTGTATTTGTAGTTGCTTTTCGTCACGGCCAGTTCCCAACACCGTTCTGAGAGAAGAATACATGCAGGTGCTGGGCTGTGACAGACCGCGGGAAAATGTCCTTACTTCCTGTGCAATGAAGCCTTGGCGCGGCACGCCGCTTGTAAACAACGGGCCGTCGATACGAGAGCGGGTAAGACGGCTATGTAACTACTTTAACTGCTAAACTACCAAATATGCTTTATAATAACATACTTATAATTCATATGGGTCTTAGATTAGGTGATCACTAGCTCTTGGATACATAGACCTACCATTAAACCTGATCCAGAGTATGCAGGGTGCAAATCTCATTGTTTGGGAGAGAAACCAAGTGATACTACTAGTTGCATATGGGTCGTTAGTATTATCTTAAATTATTGTGCTGCATGATGCTGTCGTTACTGTATTTGTCTATATTGTAACAATGACAATAAACTTATCATTGCTCCCTAGATCGAATAAATTGACGCTCAGAATCATGAAGCTTGAAAAGAAATGAGCAGAGCTAGGGAATACCTTATTATTATTATTATTGTTGTTGATGGCTATTTTGCTTTTAAAGTTAAGATGGGTTAAATGGATAAACTGCATCCACTCCTCTTTTTCCCTTGCCTTGTTGTAGGTCTGCTTTGGGTGGTCAGTACTGCAGAAAACATGGATTCCATTGATGTTCCGGCCTGTAAGACTTCACACATTAATTGTCAAATTTCTTGTCAAAATTCTTTTCCTTATTACTTTTTTTGCTAACAGTGTTTGTGCCTGAGGGTAATGAAGATTCTGTAGATATCTATGAAGGTCTGGATTTTGATTCCAGTTGCAAAAATGGTAAGTCTTATATTACAGTAAAAACATACTTGGATTGTACTTGACAATTTACCCCTTTTCATATTTCGTAACGCCAGTAAAGTCAGCCCCATCCGGGCTTAAGGAGGCTATGGATCTTTTTGAAGAAATTGTCACAGATGAACAACAGAGCAAAGATGCATCCTACACTGAGGTAAGCTGGTAGTGTGTTACTGAATTTATGTATTATGTCATAATTATTTGAATATTTTAAAGGAGACATTACTTGAAATAACTTTTTACATTTGTTTAAATTTATACAGTTAAAGTCCAGATTTCAGGCTGCTCAAAGCCAAATCACAGAGTTACACAGAAGACTGGAACAGTTAGAATTGCAGGTTTGTCTCATTTTTGAAAATAATTTGGTTGGTATCTGTGCAATTTTGCACATTTGAATGGTGTTAAATACTACATACATATTTCAAACTCTTTGGCAAGAAATCACTTCAAATATTGTATTTTTGTTTTGCAGAACACAGGTTTGTCGAAAGAGAATTCTCGATTAAAGATGAACATCTCCATTCTTCTTCAAACTGCCAGGCAGGAGGTCATAAGGAAGGATGCTGAAATTCAAAGGTTGAACCAACAGTAAGTTGATCCTGTTTTTAATTTCCTTTGTAGCACTCTCTTTATCTGATAGTGGGGAAGTGATTTCTGTTCCATTTTTCCTTTCACCTTATTGAATATATTGCAAATCAATAATACATAATCATCTGTACACGATCTGTAATTATATTCATCTATAATTACAGATCAAGAAAAGTTCCGTATCTTCAGTCTCGAAACCTGCGAGATCAAGGCTGCGCCAGTCAGAATCAGGGACTTGCTCCACCTCCACCTTTGGTCCCTCCCACTTCATCTGCCTCACATCCCTTGCCCCGACCCAGACTCTTACCTTTAAAACAGGCTGCTCCACGCTCTGCTCCTCGCCCCATAGATGTTTCATCACGGAATCGCCTCCCTCCTCCAAAAGAGACCCCAAATCTGCCTGACTTGCGACCCCTCCCACCTGCTCCTCCAAGTCCTCCACCCCCCCCTCCACCTTTACCCATATCGCCACTCAGGGAGGATATTCCATTTCCACCCAGAAGAGATATGGAAAAGCACATAGAGTCAGAGCAGTTTTCCCGTGATATCGTAACAAGAGCCTTGCAAAAGGACTGCTACACATCTGAAAGGCACAGTAATCAGACTGATAAACATAAAGATAAAAAACACAGACATGATTTTGAGAGAAAAAATAATACAACGTCAAATTCCAGTACTGATAAACATGAAAGAAGATACTCTCACAAAGACCAGACATCAAATTCAGGGGATTCCAAAAGTGGCAACAAAAAGTCTAATGTTTTCACGTCAGAAACAGATCGAGGTAAAGGTCATGTTTCAAAGGGAGGCCAGTCCAGAGAAGAGAGAAGAGACAGGATTAGGGACAGACCAAGCAGAGGTTCAGACTCTAAAGAACATAAGCACCACAGAGACTCCTCTCGAACAGAGTGTAGGCCCTCCAAAGACCGGCAAAGTAGAGAAAGCCGGCAAGAGCGGAGGGAGGAAGATGATGGTAGAAGACATAGAAGAAACTCTTATTCAAAAGAGAAGCACAGGTCAAAGGAGCACAGTAAGAAACACTCAAAACCCCCAGAAATGTATTCAAAAGGAAAGACTGTTGCTGAGCAGGTTGTTGCAGAGGAGAATAGCCCCCACAGAAAGCTGTGTTTTATGGAGACGCTGAATCTAACCTTGTCTCCGGTAAAGAAGCCTGAAGTAGACTGTGAAGGTGGTCAGAAAGAGCCCGTAGCTGCAACTAAAACACAGGAGGAGGAGAGTCTCTGTCTGCCCAGCATGGAGGATATGTGTGTTATTGATGAAGTGGACAGCAGTGAACCAGAGGTGGCATCAAGGGAGCATGTAGAACCAAGTGAGAAGGCTCCCAAAACACCACCAGACACGAGGAAAACTGTTGAGAGTCAGAAAGAGACAGTCAATAGCATTAGTACTACTTCAGAAAATGAGCTTTTAGAAGACAATTCTGTTGACTCCACTTCTGCTAGTAAAGCTACAGAGATTCAAAAAGACAGTTCACCAAAATGTATCAATGGCCTAAAGACAGAGGAGAGTCAAGAGGCTGTTAAAGAATCAAATATGACTGAAAATGTTATTTCACTGATCCCAACTGAAGCTGCAGAATCAAATAATATATCAAATACCTCTAACGGTGAAATCATGGAAGATGTTGTTTCCAAAACTGTGGAAGGCAAGTGTGATGTTAAAAATGTGTCTCCAGATTTACCTCAGAATACTCCCCTTGTATCTTCCGCTGACACTCAGAGTAAAGATGTTTCTAGTCAAGTGACAACCTCTAAAGAAGTGGAGATGGTGTCCAGTTCTTTAAGCTTGGAATCTCTGCCTCAAGAAGGTCTTAGTTTACCTGAAGCCATTAATTTACTAACTCAAAATAACGAAGACGGCAATAGCACAGTTCATCCAGAGTCTACTACTACAACTGGCTGCAGTGAGATTTCTACAGTGAGCAGTACAACACAGGAGACCTCAGCTTTGGAAAGTTTCACAGAAATCAGTCAAACGCCAAAAAAGAGTTTCAGCCCAGCCAAGTTCTTCAGCCCAGCCAAGAGCAGTGAGAAGAGCATCAAGCCATCCAGCTCAGTGCCTCTTCTCCATGATGAAGACTCCATGATGCAAACGCTCAGCAGCCTGAAGAGGATCCCCGACGCCATCAGCCCCCTCAGGAGCCCAGTCCGGATCTCCAAGAGAAACCTTGTGCAGAAGCCAGGACATGTCAAGAGCCTGCACAAAGGTGAGAGATGGTTCATTTGGAATTCCTCATTTCATGGGAGTTGTGTTGTATTATGGAGTGTATAAACATTTAGACACAGGAAAAAGAACAAAATGGGACATCATATTTCAGAATTAAAATTTTCATAAAAAAAGTAGCAAATTTGTAAGAAATGAGCGTAGGCATTTGCTGTGAGCTTTCACTCATTGTAGACGATTCTCACCAAAGTTTATGGTTTTGTTGCATGCCTGATGTTTTGTATCTGTCCTGACTCTGTCACAAAAAAATAGCCAGTCTCACAAATTAGAGTGTTTTAAATCTCATACATTTGCATGTTTTTAAAACTTAGGGGCATTTTTATGTTGTTTTGAAAACTAGAATATTGAGTATATCATTTACAATAAAAAAAATGCTGCAAAAAGATTTTTAAAAAATGGTAATGGGAAACAAACATTATGTAGTGAACTTGGTTTCAAATAATGATATAAAGTGATATTTCTGTACTTTAGTGGATCATTTTACAGTCATTTCACATTTGTGCCAGAACAGTTTTTCTATGTGTAGACTGGTAGATAAACAGTAATGAAATGTTTGTTTTAAAAAGAAAACATGGTGTGAACTTGAGTGCAGTGTGTAATATTGTCTATGTGTTTGCAGAGTTTTCCAATGCGCCCCCTGATGGCACATCTAAGAAGGTGGACGTGAACAAAGAAAATGAGCAGCCAGGCTCCCCAGCTAAAACTGACCCAGTGGCTTTAGCTGTGCCCTCGGACCCCGAATTGGAGGAAGGGGAAATCCTGAGTGAGAGTGACGAAGCTACATCTCCTCTTCCTCCAACCAAAAGAGCCAAGTTAACACGACCCATCAGAACCAAGGCCAGCCCCAAGTGTGCCCTAAAGCACAAAACAGAGGAGAAGAGCGTTTCTGCTAAGGAAGCCAGCGAATCACCTGGCTCTGTACAAAGCCCACCAAATAAGAGTCGTTTTAAAACGGTCTGTCCAGCTGCAACTAAAGCTACCTTCTGCAGCATTGAAGAGGTCATGGACACATTCAAGTTGGTGCGCACTGAGATTCGCAAAAAGTACATGAAACTACACAAAACCTTTCCAAAGAAAAGCTTCTACGGAGTCATGGAAAACTTTCAGGAGTCTTTCATAGAATTTGTGGATGGTGCAGATTTTGGTCAGATCTGTAACCTAAGCCAAGAGTTAAAACCCCAGCTCAAGAAGATAATTGTGTCCGTTTTCAGTAAAGTGTTAAATAATGGCATTGTGAAGCGAATATTTGAGCAGCAGGCTGTGGACCTGAAGCAGAAACTGTGGGACTTTGTAGATGTTCAGGTTGACTATTTGTTCAAAGATGTTAACACAGCATTAAAAAGTATGTGTAAGACTGCCAGATCTATGGTAGAGCACAGAAACTTGAAGGGCAGTGACAAACGCCGTAAAGAGTCCCCTGTAAAGAGGACAGAACAAAAGTCATCTCCAAGCTTCAATAAGAGCAAACCATGTTCCATAGTGCCTTTCAGAACTGGCCTGGGAAGTAGAGGGAAGGGCATCCGAATCACGCTGGATCAAAGCGACGACACGGACGACCAGAGCGGACCAGAGCCAAGTGCGGTGGTCAGCTTTGTCCCGCCCACTCCAGAAAAGGGGAACACGTCTTTAGTGGTAGCACACAACTCGTCCGTGCTGGACAAAACTGACTTTGAGCTTCTCACTGAGCAGCAGGCCACCAGTCTGACGTTCAACCTGGTGCGCGACTCTCAAATGGGTGAGATCTTCAAGTGCCTTCTCCAGGGGTCTGATCTCCTGGACAGTAGCGCTGCGGCGGTGGATCAAAGCACGTGGACACTCAGTACTCCAAGGAAAGACAGAGAAAGGATCATAACCATCACTACACCTGGTAAATTCCACTCCCCATCTAAACTGTTGTCCCCAAACAAATTTGAGAGTCCCTCCAGGCTGATCACCACGTGGTCCAGTATTTCACCACGCAAGATCTCCTCGCCAAGTTCCACAGTTCTGCTCAACCCGGCCTTGTTTGATGAAAGTTGCTTGCTGGAAGTACCTTCGGAAAACAGGACCATCCAAAGGCCTTATTCCATTTTGACAGAAGATTTGGCTGTGTCACTTACCATCCCGTCCCCCTTAAAATCCGACAGTCACCTGAGCTTCCTCCAGCCTCCTCCCGTGCAGGTCCTGTCCACTCCTGACAGTGTGCTGAGCGCTCACATTAGCGAAGACGCTCTTTTGGACGAAGCAGACGCCACGGAGCATGACATCCACCTCACGCTAGACACGGACAATTCCAGCTGTGGCTCCAGTGCCAGTATGGGTTCTCAAGGAGCACCTACACAATTCCTCTTCAAACCAGAGCTCCCTATGCAAGCGCTGGTCATGGAGAGGTCCAACGATCATTTTATTCTTAAGATCAGACCAGCTTCAAGTGCTAATAGTACTCTAACGGCAACTGAGAGTCTAAGTGAAACGCTGACAGAGGAAATAAACTGTCAGGAATGTGAATCCAGCAGTGTTATATCAAGTCAGGCACAGAATAATCCTGTAGAAAGCATCCAATCTCGAGTAGAAGACAATAATAACCTGGATGAAGAACACAAAGATTTGGCAAAGCAAGACCCAACAAAACACAATTTATCAGACATGGGGACGAAATTAGACATATCTAAATCACAAGCCTCTCCTAACAATATTGCTCAAAGTCCCACAGTCAAGTCAGTCCACAAGGATAAGCCAGGAAGAGATGAGGGCTGTCTGCCAGGCCAGACAGAGGACAGTTCTGAAGTGCTTTTGAGCCAGGCATCTAGCTCGCACACATCCAACTCCGAGAGAGAAGAGGTGGCTTCCGAGTCTGAGCGCAGTCTCACCATCGTAGAGGAGCTGGAGTCTACGCCAGAGAAGTCACAAATCCGCAAATGCAGGGACAGGAAGAGGAAGAGGAACCAGGGGAAATCTAAAGCAAAGAAGCGCAGGACTGATGAAGACAGTACACAAGGGGTTAACTGTGAGGCAGCAGGAGAGGAGGCCCTGTCCCCCAACAGCCTGTCCGCCAAAAACGTCATCAGGAGAAAGGGGGAGGTGGTCATGGCCTGGACCAGGTGAGAATTTGTGAGCGTAGGACGTTAGCGTATTGTTAGGAATTAAAGGAGACAATATTTATGTTTCAATGCTTTTAATCATGTTTTAATTGTTTCCACTTTTCATTTACACACTTGAATGTTGTATTTAGAGTTATTCATGCATGTTTGGGTAATCTTTATTCTTTTGCATTTAAGACGTCATTGCTCCAATCTATCCCCGTTTTTATTTTCATAATCGGTGATGCATGTAGCTACTCGCAAGCATGAGCTGCGGCTATCCATAGGAGGGGCTGACACTTTGTTGTGATGACATTAGCAGTTCCTAATACCTCATTCTGCACCACAATTTTCCAGCCCGAAAATCAGCTGACTAGTTTCTTTTGTTAAGTTGCATTAGATCAATATTGTGATTTAAAATGTCCAAAACAAAATGGTCCATCTATATATCCATAGATTATAAATATATAGCAGACAAAAGCACAATATGTCTTTAATACTTTTTGAATTTTTTTGTAATTTGTAGATATTGAAAAACAAAAGGACCTAAAATTGCTTATTGTTGAAACTGAAAGTCTTATTTTTTCGGTTTTCAGGGAAGAGGATCGAACTATTCTCCTTGAGTTAAAGACCAAAGGAGCTTCTCGGGAGACCTTTTCGTTCCTGTCTGAAAAGCTGGATAAGCCCTCTGGAGAGGTGCGTTTCTATGTAACACATTTACATTTGAAACCAGAAGATTACATACACTATATACACTACTATTTTTTGACTTTTCATGTTTTAGGTCAATTAGGATTACCAAAATTATGTCTATATGCTAAATGCCAGAATAATAAGAGATATACAATTTTACATACATTTCATTAGTATTTGGTACCATTGCCTTTAAACTGTATGACGTGGTTCAAACCTTTTGGATATCCTTCCACAAGCTTCTCACAATATTTGGCAGGAATTTTGGCACATTCCTTCTGATAGACAACTGGTGTAACGGAGCCAAGTTTGTAGGCCACTTTGCTTGCACATGCCTTTTCAGGTCTGCCCATACACTTTCAATAGCATTGAGATCAGGACTTTGTGATAGCCACTCCAAAACATTGACTTTGTGATCCTTAAGCCACGTTGTAACCAGTTTAGTAGTATGTTTCAGGTCATTATCAATTTGGAAGACCATTTGCGCCCAAGCTTTAACTTCCTGGCTGATGTCTTGAGATGTTGCTTCAGTATTTCCACATAATGTTCTTTCCTCATGATAACATCTATTTTGTGAAGTGCACCAGTCCCCCCTGCTGCAAAACAACCCCACAACATGATGCTGCCACCCCCGTATTTCAGTTTGGATGGTGTTCTCAGGTTTGCAAGCTTCCCCCTTTTTCCTCCAAACCGTAATGTCATTATGACCAAACCGTTCAGTTTTAGTTTTGTCAGACCACAGGACAGGTCTCCAAAAATTAAGGTCTTTGTCCCTGTGTGCATTTGCAAGCTGTAATCTGGCTTTTGTATATGGCTTATCCCTGGCAGAGTGGCCTTTTCAGCTCATGTCAGTACAGTACTCGTTTCACTGTGGATAATGACACACTCTTACCAGCTCCAGCCAGCACCTTCACAAGGTCTTTTGCTTTTGTTCTTGGGTTGATATGCACAAAGCACGTTCATCTCTGGGACACAGAACCCATCTCCTTCCTGAGCAGTATGATGGCTGGACATTCCCATGGTGTTTATACTTGCATATAATTGTTTGAACAGATGAATGTGGCACCTTCAGGCATCTGAAATTGCACCCAAGGATGAACCAGACTTGTGCATGTCCACAGTTCTCTTCCTGATATCTTGGCTGATTTCTTTTGACTTTCCCAGGATGTTACACAAAGAAGCAGTGTGTCTCTAATTAACTCAAATGTTGTCAATAAACTTACCAGGAGCTTTCAAATACACGGCATCATCATCTGGGTTTTCCCAAATTGTTTAATGGCATAGTAATCTTATTGTATGTAAACATACGCGGACTTTTAAGAAAGTAATGAAAAATTGCCTAAAAAAATACATCTTTCTCTCTCTGGCATTTAGCAAATAGAAATAATTTTGGTCCTAATTGCAATTGACCTAAAACAGGAAAAGTTTTGTCAGACAGTGAGGGAAAAAACATATCATTACTCTTGATGTTCATGTTGTACTTTAATCAGCTCTTTTTGTAGCTTTTTGAGATTATAACAATAAGTTTGATATTCAAAATTTGCATATCTTATCCCATTCACATTATTATTGATAATTTGATGTATTGTCAACCCCTAATCTTTACAAAGCACATTCCCCATCAATGCTTTCCTTCTGTCTTTTTCAGATCGCCCAACGGTTTCACCAGCTCATGAAGCTCTTTAAAAAGCAGGAGAAGCTGGACACATGAGAGTGCAAACTGTATGGTGCTTATTGAGGACCCACTGTCAATCAGTACATCTAAAACTGCAGTGCTGTGACCCATGTGACCCAAGACCTGCAGAGCACCCAAGCCCCACAAGCAAGGAAGGTTATCCATTCTATGTGGCCTCTGACGAAATATGGTTCATGCTCCAAAATGTAAGGTTCTGAGGCTGGTGGAGATGTGCAACAGGCAGCGTATAATCTAATCATTGTTTAACTGTTCAGTTTCTTGGACCATGACCGTGTAGCCCTTTGTCAGTGTGCTACGTTGGCATCATTGTGTGACCACAGGAGATGAGGCCCACATCTGGTTTTCATAACATTTTAAATCAGTGACTTTAGTTGCTGGACTTAAAGCAGACCAGACCGTTGTGGATATCATTTTCTTGTATGTTTGAGGAGCGAATTGATCAGTGTAAATGTTGTCCCATTCTTTATAATTCCTGTTTTCTGTTGATTTGATTGAAAACATTTTGGAATGTATTATTATGAATACTGTACATAATTCTTTACTAAAATAAAGTTTTATTTATTTATTCTACTGTTCTTACTGATTAAAACTTGTCTAAGGTGAAGTAGGAAAGTTTGGAGAAGGTGCCTAATTTTTATCTTGATCTTTACATTTTTAGTACCAGTGACCATCACCATAAGCTCTGTAATAGTGTCAAGCGTGTGGGATACTGTTGGTGATGAGCATGACACCAATCTGCACAAGTGGGCCACAAAGTAGGGCAATTGAGGCCAGTGCCTGAGGGCGGCGATTGTAATGGAGCAACAAAGAGAGGGAAGACCATGGTGATAGATTCTCTCTTTTGTGTGTACTTTACATTAAGTTTCTAAAACTTATGAATCTGGACCTGATATACTGGTTATTACAACAGCAACTGTGGGTCGGCTCTTTTGAAATACAACAATAAATTATTAGGTAAAAGATTGTATTGGCCAAATTTGTGATATTTTTTTTTTTGTACAGGGACCTCGCACAAAAATGAACAAAGTCAAAGGAAAGCTGCTGATGTCAGGTTTACGCCTGTTGTCCATGTCAGTTCCATTGGCTTTACTGGTATAAGCCTGGTCATTACAGGCCATCAAATGTTGGATTAATAAGTTGTGAAAAGGTTGTTTATTGATGTGCTATTTCCAGCAGACAGTCCCAGTAGAAGTGGGTGTGGGTGAAAAGACCCTCAGGGAAGTCCAGGGTCATGTGGTGCATTGATCACTCCAAACTAGTCCTATTTTGCCACAACACCGATGTAGGACCAGCTCCGTGTACACAGTTAGGTCTGCTGTCTCCAGAGGACTGTCCCATGTCCACTGATGGCTCTGCACCCCACCTGTGTCCAACTGGTCCAAACACCATCCCAGGATATGTGAGGTCTTCTCAGAGGGACTGAATTTTCTTACACTCTGAAGGTATGTCATCACCATAACTATTATTTTAAGACATTCTACTTTGTAATTTTAGTTCGTAGTGTCGTGTTTAGCCATTAAGTGAGATTCCTTATGCTTTATCAGTGGTTGAAATTTGTTACCCCTAAAGAGAAAAAGTAGGCTATTTGCTAAGGGAAGGAATTAAAATAGTGTCTGAAAAGTTACTGAAGTCACTAAAGGATTCCTGCACATGTCATAATCTATTTCAGAGGTTCGAGTCAGACAAACAAATAATGACCCTTTTAATGCTACACGACTGTCTGATATGGTCTTATTTTCAATGATGAGGAGTTTTTAAAAAGCAGTTGCAGATGTTTGATTACAAAGTTAGGGCTCATTTAGCTGAATAAAAATGTTCATGGAGAGGCTCAGCTTTTTGAAGCAGATGATGGTAGATTTTAATAATGATTTTTCCCCAACAGGTGATAATGTGACAGAAGATGGGGGACTGGAACTTACTAGGGAGCATTCTTGAAGAGGTCCACATTCACTCTACCATTGTGGGAAAGATCTGGCTCACGATTCTGTTCATCTTTCGGATGCTAGTGCTTGGAGTAGCAGCGGAGGATGTGTGGGATGATGAACAGAGTGAGTTTGTGTGTAACACTGAACAGCCCGGCTGTAAGAACGTGTGCTACGATCAGGCTTTCCCCATCTCGCTCATCCGCTACTGGGTCCTGCAGATCATCTTTGTGTCCTCCCCCTCTCTTGTCTACATGGGACACGCTCTGTACCGGCTGCGGACACTGGAGAAGGAGAGGCACAGAAAGAAGGCCTTCCTGAAGGCGGAGCTGGAGGGGACTGACCCAGTCCAAGAAGAGCACAAGAGGATCGAACGTGAGCTGCGCAAACTGGACGAACAGAAGCGGGTGAGGAAGGCTCCTCTGAGGGGCTCCTTACTCAGAACATATGTCTTCCATATCCTAACCCGCTCTGTGGTGGAGGTGGGCTTCATCATTGGCCAGTGTGTGCTCTATGGCGTGGGACTGTCCCCTCTGTACAAGTGTGAGCGTGCACCTTGTCCCAACAGTGTGGACTGCTTTGTGTCTCGCCCCACAGAGAAGAATATCTTCATGGTGTTCATGTTGGTTATTGCTGGAGTGTCCTTATTCCTCAATCTGCTGGAGATCTTCCACCTGGGTGTTAAGCAGATCATTCAGAGTCTGTACGGTGGATACCGGTATGAAGAGGAGAGCGTCTGCCCATCCAAGAAAAACTCCATGGTTCAACAGATTTGTGTCCTGTCCCACTCGTCTCCTCAGAAGCTTATGGAGCTCACTAACCTGAGCTGCCCACTGCTGTCTGAAGCACAGGGGCCCCCACACAGCCAGGATGGGCCCAGCCAGCAGGCCCAGAATCAGGGGGACGTGGAGGCTGGGGAGCAGAGATTCCCTGGGCACTGCAAAAGGTAACATGTTATTTGCCAAATAGCTCCCATACCACGGCATCATGGATATTTGAAATGAAGAATATTAAATATATGTATTATTGTCTCTTGTGCACCATTTAAGTACTTATAATCCAACTTGTTCCTCTGACAGCAGTTAGTTTCATAGTAACATGGTGTGTGGGAGTTCTGCTAGTCAGGATCATGCACTCTTGTTTACCCATTAATTGATACTACAGCAACAAAGGCTTGAGAGGGTTTTGAAAGTAAGGATGACATTAATGTTCCAGCGCGGAGCATCGTAAGGTGTCATGCAGCAGTGAGGATTCCGGGGCCCACCCCTCTGTGCTGCAGTACGGAGCCCAGCCAAGGCCCACTCTCATGGCTGGCCATATGGAGATCCCTGCGGCCCTGAGGAACATGCAGAGGAAGCCCAGTAAGGTGAGCACCTGTAAGGAGGTGAGCGATACCAGCACCTCCCCAGAGAGCGGACACTACCCCACTGCCCGCAAGTGCAGCTTCATGTCCAGAGGCATGTCTGAGGGCAAGCTGGCCTCCTCATCCAACAGCGGGGCCTCCCAGAGTGGCACGGATCTGGAACCACAGCACCTGACCCAGAAGGAGAGTCCGGCTGACACCCCTCCGCCCCCAGCTGCTGGCCGCAGGATGTCCATGGTGAGACACTCTGCTTGTTAGGTGTCTGTGAGGATGGCTCCTGTCTAGCTCCTTCTGCCAAAAGAGATACATGCAGGAGTCAGAACCATTCACCTTTCACAGCCTTTAGTTGAAATTGAGCCATTTCAGAAAGCCTGATTGTTCCAGTACTGTACTTGTTTCTGGTCCTGTCTTTGAATACTTGTACTGTATAAACTATAGATGTACCATGTTTACCACAATGTAGGTTGAATATTGTTTGAAGGATCTGCAGTGACTGATGCTGCTGTGTGTGTTTCCACAGAGCATGATCCTGGAGTTGTCCTCCATCATGAAAAAGTGATTCCTCTCACCCACAACCAACTCTAAACAGCTCAAACTCCACTGGCCTTTTTGCGCACACATGATATCTCAACTGTGGTTTTCATCAGTTGCAAGACTTGTGTTTTATATTTTATGGCAAAAAATTATATTGGCTTAAAGCAAACCTGGAGCTCATAAAATGAGACTAAAATGACATATGATTGTAATCCTAATGTGTTGAATTAGTGGTATTCAAAACTATAGATTATCAAACCCAATAAAACAATCGGGAGGAAAGGGTTCTTCAAATTTGATGGCTTTGTTGAAAGTTGCCTGAATTTTCACTAGTGTACTATTATATCTGTACATAGCTTTTCTAATAAACAACCAGATCTTCAAAACTTTTGTCTAATTCCTTTGAATTACAAATGTCAAAATGTACTTTACTTACATGCAGAAAGCAGTAGGGGCTCCTCAATATGTAAATATATTCCTCAAATGCATTGGCCACTTGTGTTAATGCTAAATGACTAATACACATGCCTACTCTCAGCCACCACTGCCCTCTTGTGGATCTTCACTATGTCCCATTATAGGATCATTGTTTAATATAATAAACAGCAGTAATAAAATATTTAAAGATCATTTACAACACTTTAATATAGCCACAAACTGAAAGTTAATGATATGTATGAATCTTTATTTCATAAAGAGAAATTGTGTCTAGACATTGTCATAATTCAACAAAACAAATAAAAATGGGTTTTGCACAATAAAATATTTACAATGATTATTAAGCCATTTTAGTTTATGAGGGTCATAGCATTCAGAATTCTAAAGGTCTTTGTCAAGAATAAGTAAATACCAAAGTCAAATAGACAATATTAACACAAAACATCTAGAAAAATGTGAAAACAACTAGAAGCTTAAGAGCTATTGACATTAAAAATGATACTCCAATAATTCATAGAATCTGTGAAAAAGCATGTAGAAAACACCTGATGCAGTTTGATACAGTCATTGACCAGTTGTGAGAGGTATGAGCAGTTCACAGGTAGATACGTGTTCGGGGCCTGGGGCCCTGCATACACTCACTCAAGAGAATTATGGCCTCTGTAAGTTCTAAGGCAAATATCAGAGAAGCACTTGTCATATGATGTTGACCCAGCCGTACACACAAGGCGCTAAAAATCCAGAGCCTATGTAATGAACGTGTTCCATCAAACACAATGACACATGGTGGTAAAGAAATTCATTTGGACTCATAGAATCCACACTTCCTGAGCACAAACCCATTCATATGTTTTTTGTGTGTTTTTACCCAGTTTTAGGTTTTCAATTTAAGCGGGCATTAGCTCTAGAAGTGTACTTGGTTACCCAAGAAGCATGTTAACATTAGCAGGTTTGTCATTGGTGCTGAAGGCATTGAGTGTTAAAGGTTCCAATACATTTTGTATATTGAATGCCACATTAGCCTTGCCTGTTTGTGAGTGTGCCCTGGAAGTATCCAACCATCAGAACTGTTATGTCCGGTTGAGGCACCTGGCTGCGGGAGTGAATGTGAGTGTGTGGGGGAGGTCCTTTACAAGGGGGCAGGGGGTGTGGGGTTCACAGCACAGGGACAGACAATGGAGTGGCATGTGGCCTACTGGACAGCTGGAAGTCTGAACAAACAAGGAGCAGGTTGATCCACTGTGCTATTACTCTGGGTTTATCAGGCTCACATTTTGGGTCTTTATTAAAGCTGATTTGGTTCATTTCAACATCATGTGACTTCACAACCTGCTGGGAGGATGTGAACTAACCCCATATGCAGTTAGGGGATTCTGACTCATATAGATTGTGGAGCAGACTGTGCTTTTAAAGTCAAACCTGTAAACACAAAGTGCTCAAGGAAGTGAGAGTTGAACTCTCAGTCAGGGGCCAAGTGCTGGGTGGGGTCTTGTGGGACCACAAGTGCATGGCATATATACTGTTCCAGATCACAAACCTATTCAACAACAGCAAATAGAAATACTGATGACATGAACGTTTTCACATTAAGTCTATACAGGGCTGACCCTTCCCTGTGGGAGGCATGTTGACACGTACAGGCTCATTTCCTGAGTTAAAGAACCCCCAGGAAGTGGTAGGAGTTTGAGGAACAGGAAACAGCAGAGACCCCTGTGAACATGGCTAAGCCTCTACCTGTACAATACTGACAGTCATCATGCTTTAACTATTTACACGTGTGCTCTGCCCAGCCACAACCTCGGCTCATCCTAAACTCAGATCAGTGCTGAGGAAGGCAAAGGAGGAATGTAGAACGTACAGCCGCTTTGACACTGATACAACTGCCTAAGAAGACGTTGAAGACATGTTTTGCATATGAGTGTTTGACAGTCTAAATGCATCCGCGGTACAGGAGCAGTGAGTTTCATGAACATTCAGAGTTTTCCTGAGTTTGAACTGCTGTGACTAGAGCCACTGAGATACTGATATAGCAAAGAAGTGGGAGAGGTAGAGACTGGTAGAGTGGGCCAGCCGCCTTTTCACTGCACCAGAGCCTTCACATGGCAGAGGACTACAGCTGTATTTAGGGCTGCAGGCTTATGGATGTGTGGCCCATATATTGAATTGCACCTCAAAAAAAAAAAAGGTCAAATAGGAGGTGAGCATGTGCTGTATGGTGTCCACTGAACATACTGTGAGACTGTTGAGGACTGAGGAGCAGTGCAGACTGTGAGGGTCTGGTGAAAAGGTGGTTGTAGAAAGGCCACACTGAGACTGAAGGTCCGAGCTGAACCTGGAGCACCATCAGGAGGATTATAGGGGCCCACTCTGCCCCAGGACAATACCTGTTCAACAATATTGCTGCTGTTTAAGACAACTTTAGTGTCAACCTTTTGCAAACATAAAGACATAAATACAAAGAAAGCTTGTTTTTCAATGAACACTGGCAGAGGCTGTCTAACAACCCAAGAGGGTTTGTCGGAAAAGTCCAATTAAATATTCCAAACATCCCAACATGAACACAGCACTACTGGGAGCAGTCCCTGCGCGGCTGTTCGTCTGTGGTACACTTTTCTGTCATTTCTTGGCAGAAGTCCACTGTAACAGTCTGGGACTTCTCTGGCCCATCCATGTCCCTGTCAGGGCCTTTGCGCAGCGCAGAGGGGGGTTCGCAGTCTGGGCCGGGGGAGTGCGTTGTGAGGTCAATGCTGCTGGTAGAGCCTGGGATGGGCTCATGGGGGGAGGGGCGAAGTGAGTGACTTGCAGTGGAGTTGGGTCTCAGCACAGGGCAGTAGTGATGCAGAGACTGGACCTGCTCTGGGCTCAGCTGGACATCCCGACACACCTCCTGGGACAGACATGAGAAGTTCTCCCACAGCTCCCCCATACAAGCCTTCAGCTGATTCCTCTCGCTGAGCAGCTTCTCCTTTTCACACACCTGCCACCAGAATCACAGATCAGAAATCACCTTCATGTTTACACACAAAGTAACATTATTATTTGCATGTTCTAGGTGCTATTGAGAGACAAAATGAAATCAAAAGTGCTGCTCATTCCAAGCACAAGATGTGTAAACAGTGAATAAGTTGAACAGATCAGTGTGGCTGTTCTCACCAGTTTGTGGATCTCACACTCCAGGTTGAGGATGCAGTCGAGCTTCCTCTTCCGACAGCGCTGCGCCGCAATCCGGTTCTTGCTTCTGCGTCGCACGTCGTGGATAAACTCCAGCTGCTCTGACGTCAGCTTGTGCATCTTCACCAGCAGCTGGAAGTCGTTCCGTGGAAGATTTGTGATTTGATCAACAGGAAATGGCAGTTTCACCTGGAAATAGAATGCAGTACTAGTCATGTAGGTGTTGGTTAGTTTAATCAGAGGGATGTAAATAGTAATCATATCCAAGTCTTAGAATTATTGACATTTCATTGAGAAAGCTACTAATACCAAAGCTTATTGTCATAGCACATATTCCACATTTACAAAAATAGTGTTCAAATTCAACCACCAGATGGCAGCAGAG